>CM031082.1:1553494-1594645 GCA_018257905.1 Gillenia trifoliata
CAGTAGGTCTACAAAAGGCCAAATACCGACCTGCTGCACAAAGGCCAGCCACAAAACATGATGGATTTAGCTGATGATGATGACCTAAAGACGATGTCGTTATTGGCACTGATGATGCAACTACCTTCTTGAAAAAGAAAGGTCTGCCGCTGTAAGCATATCGAAGCGTAGATTGTGACGGGAGCATGACTCGGGCGCTCGATATTGGATTTAAAAAGAAGTTGACAGTTGCGTACGGATACTTGAGATTGTAATCTAGCAAATGCAAGCCAAACGACCAAGGATACAAAAAACCCTCGGGACGCCAAAATTCGCTATCGATCATGATCAACCACCCCTCAATTGAACCAACACAATCCCTCCTGCTTACATAATCATTAGGGTTGACTGATGAAGACTTGTAACTTTTTTGGTCACTAAGACTCAGAAAGCTGTGTTCTTTGAGGGAGAAAGGGTGAGAACGGAGCATGAGCCACGGAAGTTGAGGGCAACCCTTGGATTTGCTGGCATTAACAGCCGTTCGCCAAGAGCGGCATACTGCACCGCATCGTAGATGGTCCGATATGCATAGCTGCCGTAAAATCAGTTGCATGATTTCTACGGGCAGTTCATCGGACCACCTACTGGTACGAACATTTATTAGTGGGAATGTTGTTTTTATTCTGGCAGTTGTAACTGCGAGCTTGTGGAGAATAAAATGGAGAGGGAGGGAAAATAACTTTCTTGATAGGCGGTAAAAAGTAAATGTAACCTGAAAAATTGCAAAACCAACTTGAGTCAGCTTCTTCCTTGTTTCCAGAGGAACTTTTCTGATCGGAATCCTTGCGACGGTCGATGGAGGATTTCGTACAAGCGTCGACATGGATTTTTAATTGAAATTGAATTCAAAATATTTGTACAAATTAATGATCGACGGATAAATTATTCAGAAATTATGAACCTCTCCTTACACACACACATATATATACACGTAACTGAAGAAAATTCACCAAGTTAATTTGTATTCGGTATCCTAAACCTAATAAAACTAGAATTAGAATTAGAAATTCTCTTAATTAATCAGTTTTGTATCCGGTATTTTTAATTCAAATTTTGTAAACAAAATAATCTATCTGACGGTTGGTGGTCTTTTTTTTTTTTTTAAAGTCATTAAATCATTGCCACATTATTTAGTTTAAAAAATTTGGTTTAAAAACTTGATCTCCCTAACATTATCCAATAAAACTAGAAACACTTGTAACCTATCAATTTTTCTTTAATAAGTCGGACTATTAAATAATACAGAAATTGAACGGTTAAGATTGAATTGTAGACACATTATTTTTACTTGGCAATCTAATAGATAAAAAGTCAAACTACTAAAGACTTTCCTTGTAAGCTAGAGAGAATTAGGGGTGCAACTCGGGCGGGTTTGATGGTCAACCAAGCCCTAACCCAACATTCACAATTCGGGTTTGGATTGGGTTTGGGTTCATGCGGGTCAAGTTTGGATTTTAATTGGGTTCGGACTTACTCGGGTTGGGTTCGGATTTGCCCAACTTCATTGAGTTCAATCTTGTAAAACCTTATTTTACAAGATTTTCAAATTTTGAGCCAAATTGAACCAACAATATCAATAGTAGTTAAAATTCAATTTTACACATCATCCAAACAAAAGTTATAACAAATAATGTGGAGATCATTTTTAAATTTTCAACCATGCAAATTTAAAATTAAATTACAAGACAACATCAAAGCTTCGACCAAAAAAAACGGAAAAGCAACACATTGTTCATTATATATCCATACGAAAACCAAAAACAAACTTCTAGAGTGGTCATGCCAAAATCTATACCTAGCTTATATAACATGACGAGGGAATGGGTCATTTGTACATGATTGAATTTGGGCTAGAAATCGGGTTGAATTTGAGTTGACATGGGCGGGCAAGACATCAACCCAACCCAATCCAATAAATTATTGGGTTGAAATTGGGTTGGGTTTGAGTGGGTTTTGACTTCATTCTAACCCGTCCGATCGGGTTTGAAACCGGATTAAACATGTGAGGATTCGGATTGACCCAAAGTAAGTTGCGCACCTAGAGAGGATTAGTTTATTATGTTATATTGTAAATAAAAAAGAAAGGTGAATTAAAAAAAACCAATAAATAAAGATTTAGACCTAGAGAGAAAGAGAATCAACTTCTGTTTGTATTGATCGTAACGAATGAGAATTAGGGCTGGGTTAGGTTTTTGGCCAAAACTGAAACCAAACCGAAATTACTGTTCGGTTCGGTTTTTTTTTCGGTTCAGTTTTTTCCGGTTCGGTTCGGTTTCTTTTTTTTTTTTTACGAAAATTCTTTTGTTTTAAAAAAAAAATTTTTGATCAACCAATGATTATACAAAGCCAACCAAACAAACAGACGAAAGACATACATATTAAATCATCAAGAGTTAATTCTAATAAGTAGGAAAATTAGGAAAAATTAGTTCCAATTATTGATTGGCAACCATGTATTATGGGTTGGAAGGAGAATCAAAATAACAAATTTAAAACATTGGTTTGGATAATCATACCCTAGAAACCTTACAATTCTAATCAATAGAAAAGGACCTAACCATTAAAATCCAACAAATCAATACAAAAAATCTCAATACTTCAGATACTAGAACAAGACCAGTTCTCAGATCCCAAATAAAATACAAAAAACCCATCAACCCAAATAAAATTACACTATTCAATCACTACCCAAATAAAAGAGAGGGTAGTCTAGGGTTAATATAGGGAATAAGGCTTTTTAAATGTTTGGGCTAAGTGTGGGCCTATTAAGCTTGTGTTGAAATTGGACTAATATTTGGAATTGGGCTTGAAAAATTAATACCCAATACAAAATAAATAAATAAAATATTAATTTATATTTATTCGGTTCGGTTCGATTCGGTTCGGTTTTTGAACAACTGAAACCGAAACCGAACCAACCACTTTCGGTTCGGTTCGGTTTTTTTTCGGCCTCGGTTCGGTATTTGGTTCGGTTTTTTTCGGTTTTCGGTTTTACCCCTAATGAGAATACAGAGCTTATGAGAGTTTTTATATGCTACACCGGAAACTTACAACTCTAGCTAACAAACTAAAGGCTCAATCAATAATGTGTTGACACAGGGCTATATACAATTTACAACTGACACGTGTCCTTACACTTCTATACAACTATCATGGCTATGGGATGTTCAGTCATGCACCGGATCTCTTTATCAAGAATGACAAAGCAACAGCAATGACGAGAGTCGACGCTGCCAATGCAGCAAGCTGCGATTTCAGGCGGCGTTGGCGGCCAAGATTATTATTAGTAGCGTTTCTTGGGTTGAGGGCCTTGGGGCAATCATCCGCACGTGGGGTCCAGTCGTCTGGCCATGGAACTTCCTCCGGCCAGGTACTCACCGGAAGCTCGTCGTCTTCTTCTGGCCAGTCTTCATCAGTTCTCTGTATGCGGGTACGGCAGGTGAGGGTGCTTGTGATAGTAGGGGAGGCAGGGGAGGCGGTAGGGAGAATGGGGGTTTCAGGGGCGGCGGGAGGGAGAATGGGGGAGGCCGGGGCAGCGGTAGGGAGAGTGGAGGAGGTAGGGTTGGCGGTGGTGGTAAGCCGATAAACCATAAGGATGGATGCCAGTGAGAAGAGAGGGATGAGAGTTCTTGTTTGAGCGTACATGTTTCTTGGTGTGAAAGAAATCGAGAGAGAGATTTCAAAGAAATTGAATAACTGATTTTTTTTTAGAAGTTTTTTTTTCCATTTGGGGGTGCGGTTTATATAATTAAATATATCAAATTAGTCTAGCCCATTGTGTGATTTTACCCAATTTTTCCTTCTCTTGTAATGTAAATACATCAATGTAATTAAAAAAAGTTGGAAAACAAAAAGGGTGAACTTATTATATTGGGTGTCTTTAACTAAAAGTTGGGTAAGTTTTTGTATGTTTCGGTATTAAATTAAGTTTTTGTATGTTTTGGTATTAAATTAGGGTTTTGAACGCCTCTTTTTTCTTTGTTACAAAACCCCTGCACTCTCTGTTGCTAGCTCTGCCAACCCGTCCTAGGCTCCTCCTCCTCCTCCTCCTCCTGATTTTGCTGCTCTCGCTCTGTCAACTGACGCCCAGAAAATACAAACGCATCCCCTGCGACCTCTTACCGAATATTCTTTCCAGGCTGCCTGTGAAATCTTTGAAACGGAAAGGAAAATTTCTGGCACCTGCAGGTGTCACATGGCCATTGGATTTTTGGCGAAAAGGAAAATTTCTTTTTAAAAATTATGAAGACAGACAAATAATGTTGTCGTCATACGATCCAAGTACCAAGAAGATTAAGAAGCTCCACGATTGTGGATCATGGCGAGTGTACTCAGAAAGCCTGGTTTCAATCAGGGGAACAACGAGACGACCAAAATATAGTTAAAGAAGATGGTTCCACACATCAAAAAAAGAAAAAGAGGATAAGAAGAAGAAGATGATTTCAACTCTAATTTTCTGGGATGTTTCAACCAAAATCCCATGTATCATCATCTTCTTCTTCCTCCTCCTCCTTCAATTGTCCATGTTTTTTTTCTTTAATTGTTCTTCTCTCTCTATCTCCCTCTCTTGTGTCTTTGAGTTTGTGGTCCTATGTGATTGGTATTTTATTCTGAATAGTTTGGAAATATTTTTCTCTTACTGAATTTCAAGGGTTTTTTCCGTTTGGTTAATTTTGGCCTTTATGGTTTTCTGAAACTTGATGTTGGCTTTCGACAGGCTGGACTAATTAATTAAGTACTCTGGAAAAATCTTTGGTGGTACGTACTATTCAATAGTACGGTCATTGAATGGTCCCAGATTAATTTGCGATGAACTTCAAATAAATCTTAAACCATTCAAAGTATATACCATTGAATAGTACGTATCATTAAAATTTAACCTCTTAACTTTCTAATAAGACGTATTATTGTGACATGTTTTGGCCAGTGGCAGTCGAAAGGTTCTACCTCTAGAAGGTCCACTTGTACAGAGAAAATTTTGGCTTGTATTATTTTTTCATATCTCAGAAGTACCAAAACTTTCTTAGAAAATCACGAAAATTTACTAGAAAAGAAACGGCATAAATAAATTTGCCAAAACTTGCGTAAATTGGCGAAATTATAAATTATTTGTATGGATAATATGCTCCGACGGCAGCTTCAAAGTTCGATGTTCAAACATAACTAGGGATTGCAAGAAGTCATGAAGTGTGTAAAAACAAACACCAAAATTTCCATGGCGCAGCAACACTCTCTTCAGGGTGCATTCCGAATACAGCATGTCAATAACAAAACCATACGGCGCGGTTTTCTTGACAGCCTTAGCCCTCTTATTTTTAGATTCTTTAAGTTTCTCTTCCGTTCCCCTGATGACATCAACGTGGTCCTTCTTTCGTTTTTGCCTTTCTGTATGAATGAAACATCCAAGAATCATTGCATTTGAAACATGGTACAAGGAAGTAATTTCTGAAGTTTAAAGAAGATCCCATGAAAATAGTAGGACATTATCAATAAACTTACCTCCATGGCTTCAAGCACGCCCCTCTTCTTACGGGACATCAACATTTTAGACATATGGTGTGATCAGTATCAGGATCAAACTCTTCCATATCCCTCGGTATCCTTGGCAGGTTCTGGTTATCTACATTCGAGGTAGATGATGAATGTTGGATGCCCTGAAGCTCCATGTTCAATTCGTCATGATACTGCTTCTCAAGAGCCATCATCTGTATAGCATCATAATTCAGTTAGCATCCATCAAGACCAAGCGATGAAGTCTCTCTATGCATGTGATGAAATCAAATAGCAAGAAAGATTACATCTCATCATTATTATTTAAAACCTGTTTACCTTCTTCTTTCTCTCTGCAGCTTCTTTTGCTTTTGCTCGGTCAATAACACCTTCAGCCAGTAAACTCTGAGGATCTTTAGAAATCTTCTCGACCCACACCTGTGGAGGGAGGACTTCACCAGCAGACTTCCATTTTTATGGTCTCTCAGCATAATCCAGGACATATCCTTCTGACTCATTGTAACAAATGGTGACAGGTGTGGAGGAGAAGTCCTATTAAAGAGCACCCAAATTAACAATCTACAATCGGGAAACTTTTATTATCAAACTATAAAAGAAAGAGTAAGTAAAGATCTATCCATCCATGTAACCTAGGTGTGCACAAACAAACAAATTAGCGGATGCTGTAGAACATACTAAATGAAATTATAACTAGTCATTTCATCCAGGTCCAAGCAGAGATGTTACCAACTAAACAAAACAGTAAAAACACAGACGGATATACAAGGAAAACAGGAAAAATGTCTCCTAATATTACCTTCCAGCCAAATAACCCCAGTTGGCAAAATGATCCGAGCATTTGCCAGTAAACCCATTGTGGTTGAACATATTCCCTGGCAGGGTCTGACGACCATGCATTGGCCTGTCAACAATCTACAATATAAACAAAGAGTATTTGTCAACCTTATGATCAGTTCTTTTCGGTTTTTCTTTTAATTCTGTGAGGAGAAGATACCACAGACCAATAGCGACTCGGCCATAAAAATTAAACAGAAAAGTAATAGCTTACCTGATGGGTAATGCTGTCATCAACTTCCTCAAATGGAGCCCCCATCACCTTCCCAGGAAACAGTGCCACCAAAAGCAGGAATGACAAAAAGCAACGACTCTCTGTAAACCTGTACATAGAAAAAATATTAACATATCAAACCCAAACAAATTATTGCCTATCAACTAACTAAAATGAAACAAGTTGACTAATATTCCAATATTAATCATGAAGTGAGTTTGCACATTGGTTATTTTTTAAAGATACGTGCCTTTTTATATTCTCTTCTATCAAAGCACCTTTAAAAGGTCTCACCCATCAGACCTATATGTGGTAGGAAAATAACTTTTTCAAAAGAAATATCTATTAAGTTACAATTTAAACTTTAAGACTCACCTCACGGTTCAAGAAAATTTCATATCCTTGAAGAGTTGCTTACACTCCTTTTGTATCATTATCTTCCTTCATCCTCGCCAGAAACATCACTTTAACAAGATGCATCAATGCACCTGGTTCATTGAAGGCAGTTGATGCTGAAGTTGGAGCAAGTCTTAGTTCAGACTCTTCAACGAAGTCTCAATCTTATCACCATTCCCAGATCCGGACAAACTAGAAGCTTGAGGATCAACACAGCCCGACTGAAATTTGCATCCAAGGTACCTTGCTAGTGCATAAAGTTCTGAAAAGTTGGGGAAAAACTAAATCATACTCATGCTCCATTAACAGACGCAGAAACATACAATTACAGCTCAACAGTGCTCAAAAACTCCAAATGACAAGCTAAGAACTTGTAGTGTATCATAGGCAACTAGTGAAAATTCTTACCAGCTGCTAAAGCTTCCAATCGAGAATCAAGAATGGGTGGATACTTCACATCTGGAGCGATATAAATGACAATTCACAAAACTGAAGAGCCTGTACCATAGGGAGAGCAAGAGTTTATTTCACTTCAGGTAATTCGTTCATTGGGATGAAACACATGTTTTTACAGCACAAACATTGATAAAGAAAAAATGAAGTATTCTAACGTAAAGAAATATTACCTCATAGAATTCCAAAAGTTAAGCATGATGTTGAAATCAATATCATCAGTCAGAACTTTTTGCTGCAGAGGGTGAGGGGTCAACCATGTGACCTTTTGCCCCTTAACCTCGGCCTGCATGGATAGAGCTCTTATAAGAATATAAATTCATACCCAAATAACAAAAAATAAGCAGTTAACGATTTAAATAAGCAGTGTACAGTATGTAACCTAAACACACCTGATAATATATGCCTTTAACAGATACAAATACTTTCGCAATTTATGAGTACGAGATATATAAGCTTGCCATTCATGAGACTCAACCTGGTAAGAAAGCAACACACCAATATTAAGGGGAAGATTCCACAAAATGAACTCCTAGGAGTATCTAAGCATCATTTCATACTTCAGAATGCCGCTTTTATTCCGGAAAAATTCAAATATCTACCTCCGACAGTTATGAATGCGTTTCACATCAATTCTGTCCTCAATAGCGAGTAATGCTGCAAAGAGGTGAACCATTGTGGTGATCGTCTATATCTCTAAGTGCATCAACAATTTTGGATACCTGCAGTTTCCAAACGCTCAAACAACAACTATCAAACTCTACAAACAATAACAGACACACAACTAACTGTTTAACAATAAGAAAAAGTTAACAAGCCTCTGCAAAATAATTCTATCCCACAATTTGTAAGGAGTGGGTCTTCGCTCTTTCAGAAAGGCAGCGCGTTCCTTGTTCTTCTTCGCATCGGCTTTCTTTACTTTCACTGCCTTGCCCTGATCTCTCTCAACCGCTCGAGCAGCGAGGTTCATGCAGATGAAAGTATCAACTGAAGTGGTAATAAGTATGGTGATTTCCCTTCACCTTTTTCTTTGGCTCCCGGGGGAATACACCCTTTAGAATACACAGTTTCCTATAATTTCCAAAAGCATGAACATGAATTAATTCATCACACAGCTTATTTTCCTTTCCCAGCAAAACTGTAATGATAATTCAACCGATAAATCCGAATAATAATACATAAACCCCTAAACCCTAAATATTGAAAAATTACATAAATAATGTGAAAATACGGTAAACTTCAATACCAGAGACAGACCTGAAGGAGGAAGATTGAAGCGAAGCTGTAACCCGGCTTGTGACCTGGTGACGTACCTTGCGGCATTTCCTTCATGCTCTTCTTTCCTGCAAATTGCGAGGGAAAATCAACGGGAGGGAATGTGAGAAAATGGTGAAATTAATAATTGGAAAATTTTATTTGAATACTGATATATATATATATATACAGGTGAGCTTATCGGAGACGGAGGAGGTGAATTAGAACTTACCGCAGGCCTGTAATGCTTATGCTTCACCGGGGCGGCGGGTGCTTCCCATGGCGGCGGCGGCGGTGGTGAGGGCGGGAGTTGGAGAGAGAGAGAGAGAGAGAGAGCGCGCGGAGGCTGAAGAGACTGTAATGTAGGGTTTAGGTTAGAACTTAATAGTTGACTTCGAGTTTGTTCACACCGGTCGGGTTCAAATGCAGCTTTGGGCCAGATCGGGTCATGTCAGAATTGCTTATTAAATAGTTTGGGCCTGTCTAAGACTCCTTAAATCCATTTTGTATGGGCTTGTAATTGGACATTAATTAACAACAGAATAAAGTTGGGCTTATTTCAACTTCAAAGTTGTACATAAATGTGTCTATACGAAAATTTTCTTCCTGCATTGTTTCTTCACGAGTGAACGATTGAGATTTAATTAAATGAGTTTTGATTTTGTGTTTTTATGTGCAGGAGAGCATCCCTTGTATATGAAAATGCACTTAAAATGTGGCTTGTCACATTAAAATCGTAATCCAAGAATTACATTAATTATGAAAAAGTAGTTTATCCTACATTGATTAGTTCTCTCTTATTCCTAACATGATCAATTGGAGTTAGTAGGATCGTTCTCTTCGCTAAACCAAAGCCTAAGTTCTGAGTCCTATTACGGTAATTTCTCTTGGTGGGCAATCTATAAAAATAAAAAGTGGAGGCTAAAATTCCCTCTATAAGTCCTCAAAGAGGCTTTGTGGTATATCTTAAGCTCTAGAATGTGGTAGCCTCCCCTTCTCTAAACTTTTTCAAACTATAAAAAAAAAAAAATTGATCCACGAATGTTACCATACCGAGAGTAATATACTTTGAAAAGATGAATATTGTGTGTAACATCATCAATTCAATAAATCCTATACGAACAAATTAATGAGTTTTGCTTATTAGTATTTTGTTTTTTAAGTTTATCAAAGAGTTTTGCTTAATTTAGAGTCCATTTGCTAAAGGAAATAAATAAAATCAACGCGCCAGCTGACTACCAAACTTTCAGCAGTTACATCAAATTCATTTTCCCGCCAAACTTCGCACGCCAACTCCCCAAAATTACATAAAAGAAAAAGAGAAGAAGAAGAGCCCTTATTCTTCATTTCTCCCAGTCGCCACCCTCACTCCACCAGCTCAGCCGTCTGCTGCGTTTAACGAACCTTCAATCGAATTCACGGTCTTGGTTTCGATGGGGTCGCAAAGCCCCAATCGTTCTTCCAGAATAGATCAGAGGCTCCACGGATTCAGAGGTTCTCTCTCTCAATCTACAGTTTTAAGTAATCAATTTGTTAGGGCATCTCGATTACTAAACGATCCGTTTTTCTCCAGCTCGGAAGCGGCCGTACATCAATTGCCTGGCATCCAGATTTCTACGAAACTGGCGCCATCGCCGCAAGTACAACGGCCCTCGATGGCGATTTTCGTTCGGCAAGGTATACAAATCTGTTCCTCTCCGCCTTCTTCAAATCGCGAATTGTGTTTTTCTTACCAAGGAAATAGTATTTTCTTTACATTCTTTTGCTTTCGGTGCAGACGTGGAAAGCTCCCACATCATCGCCATGTCCGACGAGGATGGCTACTTGAGCCTGTTCGATACGGAGTCATAAATTCTCTGCATCTGCTTCTCACCAAGAAAATGCAGGTGAGTTGATGGAGATCCAAATCGAAACGTGAGATACTACTGTTTGTATTGTATTGGTAAACGTCTTTGGGTTATTGGTTTCAGAGAAAACTAAGGTTTGCGATTGGGTTGCGCATCAAAACACCGTGTTCGATATCTGTTGGATTAAGGTATAATCCATAACTTTTCCCTCTAATTTAAATTATTGTCTCAATAATCTTCAATTGTATACGATTTCATGTTACACACAATAATTGATTGAATGGTGAAATTGGGAAGCTGGAGCTCATGTGAGAGTTGAATTTTACGTGTCAACTATTAGAAATTGGGAAATTGGCATTGCTGTTTTGCTGTTAAAGATGCCGATTGAAAAAATGAAGATGTTGCTGTTAATCTGTAACTATCAAAAGGGCAATCAATTTTTTAAATCCTTTTAGGTGTTGATTTTGTAGGCGGGTTAAAGCAATGCGGAGAACCAAATTTAAAATTGCAAAGTTTCATCTTTCTCAATTGCTGTGGTTTTGCATTATAAATGTTTTTGCAGGATGATACTCAAATTATGACAGCTTCTGGTCAGACTGTAAGTGGTTAACTTCTAGTCCAGCCTGTTACTTGTGAATTTTACAATCTAGCAATGCTTTCATTTTCTATAAAGGACATGAAATTGGATTGAGTTTATTAGGAATAAGCTCTTGCTGCAATGTGTTATATAAATAACAGATAACTCAGGAATACAAAGATGAAATTTGGTATAACTTGTAAGGAAAGTTGCATTTAAGTAATTCTCCTACTTCATATCACAGCTAGTTCAGTTTCTTAATGATTATTATTATTTTCCTTGGCCTTTTCACTTTCTCCCCCCAGATCAAGGTATGGGATATTCAGGAAAAGAAATGTGCACTGCAGTACTGATGGGGCACACAGGAAGTGTGAAATCTCTGTCCTCATCCAACTAATCCCGGTAGGTTTATATTTTGCAACTGTATGTGGGTTTTGTACTTTATTTTACTTGTGCTGATATTTTTTGTGTAATGACAAATGAGAAGCACAACTAATTTGAACTATTACTTTTATCTGACAGAGATTATTGTCTCTGGTTCGAGAGATGGCTCCTTTGCACTTTGGGATATGAGATGTAATTCAAGCAAAAATATGCAGGGGCTTTCTATCTGTTAAACAAGTTCTCGTAAAGTATATTTTCATTGTTGAGATACGTTTGATTTTATTTTCCAGTTCTAATTTATAATAATTTCTTGCAGCTCAACTGCAGTGGTTACGGGGGCTCATATTGTTCCATGGGCAAAGCGTGTAAGGCGTGAAAGGTTTCTTTCCTGATAATAATGGTTCTTCTTATTAAAATTATTATGTACTCTTCGAACAGACTTCAGCTTTTCCAGGCTGTTTCCATGAGCATCACATCAGTTCTTTATCTCTTTAAAGATGAGGTCTCCATTGCTACTGCCGGAGCTGTGGACAGGTATATGAGACATTGGCAATAATACAGCATAATTGAACCCCAAATTTCCTTGTCAAAGTTATATAATACTAATGTGATCTTATGGTTCCATTTCAGCATTGTCAAGTTTTGGGACACAGAAGTTTGAAAAATGTTGTCACACGAACATGCCCTCAGCCGAGTCAACTGAAGGTATGTCTGGGACTATGTGATGCGTAATTTTCTACTGGTTAAGCGTCTTATGGCCATTTATCATGAAGGTTATATTGAGCTATAAAGATGTATTGAATTTTGCTGTCCACCTTGGTGATATCAAGATCATTGCTGGTTTATGTTTGTACATTATAAAGTTAAAACCAAAACAATATAAAAACAGCCAAAGAAGGCTGATGACAGCTCAACAGAAACCCTGCAACAAGTGACTATCCTTTTGCTCATACACTTACTGAAATAAACAGTTTATGGTTTCAATATATGTATTCAATTTTTGTGGATGATAGTTGGAGATATAGATATGAGTTGAAAATATGTTTTGGATAACTGGTTGGAGTATTTGATCATTGCCAACGTCGTTTCCTCTGTGGTCAAATAGCATTGATGTCTTGATAGTTAGCAATCCTCTTCATTTCAGGAAAGAGCGATTGCATGGTATAACTGGCTTATCCCAAGATCTAAATGGGTGTTTCTTTCAGCCTCATGCATGGATAACAGGTACCTTTTGCTCTTATTAGCACATCTTTTCTATGGTAAACTGAACTAGCTGCTTGAAGGAACATTATCTGAAATTTGATGCCTTTAGATTTCAGTGCGTATCCCCGTACCATACAACCATCGGATTAAGTAGCTCCTAGCACAAGAAACCAATATTATTACTTTCCGAGTCTTGTAAAAACTATCAAATTTCAACTATGACACTTCTTTTCCTATCTTTTCTGTCAGCATATATTGTATATAATGTACTTCAGATGCAAGGGTCCTATGCAAACGTTCACTGGATATCGGATTGAAACTTTTTGTTAAGGTAAACATTGCTGTTTATAAATGCTCTAATCTGTTTGTTCCGTTTCCCACCTACTTGCGGCTTGTTTCAAACATGTAATTGCAGTCCGTTATTAGCCCCGATGCTGCTCACATACTCAGTGGTTCTAGCGATGGAAATGCCTATATTTGGCGGGTAAGATTTGTTTTTCTAAGGCTATATGATGCTGGTCTTGGATCGAGAATGACTTACTGTAAGTACCAGCCAGGTAAACAAGCCTCAGCAAGATCCCGTAATATTGAAAGGCCATGACAGGGAAGTTACGGCGGTGGATTGGTATGTTTCGTATCCTATTTACCACTGTAATGCTGCTGGTTTTCAATATTTCTGACAAATGATTGAACCGTTTCTCAACTTCGAATAGGTCCCAATTTGAGGTCAGGGAAGATGGCAACTTCGTCAGATGATTTTCGGTATGCAAGACACGGTTCATGTATAAGATTGTACATCCATCAATTTCACAAGTATTTTCCATTTTATATACGTTATAAATTCAACCCACTTCACTTGTATATTTCATCTCGACAGGTTCGCATTTCGAACTCTCAAAATAGTTACTCCCCAAGCACAAACTCACCATCCACAATTCGAAGAAGAGTCATGGCAATCCCAAGCACAGAGTGCAGAAAGCTCCCCTGATGGTGAATCAACAACTCATACATCAAAGGCTTCCGAAATTTGTGTCCGTCAGATGAAGGATTAGGCAAACTAACTCACTAAATCCGATTAGTATGCCTAGAATGAGTACTCCACCGTCTCAAGGAAAAACAAACTATGTTGGATCCTGACTTTAGCAAGACCTTCGAGAAGACCCCGGAAGCTGCAATGGAGGCCCGTCTTCCGTTCTGAACCCTCCCTCCTCTCCTAAAAAGGAAAACAATCCGTGATTACTTTGGGTACCATAAACTTGTGACTCTCTTTCCTTGGTTTTATTGTACAAAGTGCTGACATTGCCTCTGAGTCTACTGCTTCATTAATTGGATGCATCAACCCCGTTTTCGGATCCTGTGTCAATCGTAAGTACGAAAATTTCTCAGGCAGCTCCAAGTTTCCTCCATTTCTCTCAGCTTATTTTGATTTTCTGGTTTGATTTGTACGAGTTTCCTATATGGAATGTAAAGCGCATACAGAAGGATTTTTACGATGAAAATATCACTCATCGCATTGTATTTTTGTGCCATAAGTAACATGGTTTGATTCCAAATCTGATGAGTTCTTTTGATCAACTACTTGTGATTAGGTGTCTTTTTCATTATAATCTAATCCTAATCATAGTTAGTAAATTTGTATTAAACATGCGTATGTACTTTTCAAGCTCTTTTGTTTCTATACATTTAAATGATTTTAACGTACTGTACATGTATATATGTATTTTCACATTTAATACATGTTATTTTCACATATTTTTAATAATACATACAAAATTCATGTTTTCTATATGTATTTTAACATATTATTGAAGAAATAGAAACAAAAAATATTAAGCTTCAACAAAAAAATAAGGCTGAATTTTTCAAATAATTTTTTGGTAAAGTTGAATAATACACGTACACATATTTCACGTACTATACTTGTTTGTATTTACTAACTATGGTCTAATTAAGGGGAGGGCGATTTGAATTTAATACACATCAATTCAAATACATAATCCAAACTTACAATCTTTAGTCACGATTACGCATCCATCGGAAACAAAATAGTCATCCATCCAGAACTTCTACCCTCTAAAAGATTTTTGTATGCTCTCAGCACTGCGTTGTAGGCGTCGTCAGGGAAATCTCTCAATGCAACTTCCTTTCCATGTCCACCATACGCCTGGTGATATTCAGGATACGTTGCACACGATCCCTGCAACAAATAATAACCAAGTACAAGTGAATGCAATTTCGACACCAATTTCTACTCAAATTAAAATATTTACCTGATAGTATGATGTGTGAAGTATATTGTGGGTCAAATGAGGAGTGCAATGTGCTGGGTTTAATGTGGACACAAGGATATGAGATGCTGTGTGCCAGTCCATGCCCCGAGACAACATCTGATGCAACGCTAACTGGGCTACTTCGGTTATTTTGATGCAAGGCATTGATTCTGCCACCCAGCTTCCCACATCCATCAATGTATTCATATACTACCTTGTTAACTGATGCATGAGTTGCTTTTATGCTTCGAGAGGACACACGGTGCCTTTGGGTGTCTGTACGTCCAAACTGCCTCAGTACCCTCTCAGGACAGTAGAACCAACAATGTCGGAAACATTTTAACATCCCAGTAAAAGTATGTTATCTCATGAAACGGTTGTGCTTGTCTACGAGATGTGTAGGGTTCCCAGGTGACCTGAAAAAAAAAATATATATATATATATACATGCATTAGACATAATGGTATCATTAAAATAATAACATATTTGATTAGTAACGCTTAGTATGGCCGTACCTGGTTGGCGGTCAAAAGAATCAACTTTTTCCTCATCTTCTGCAAGTCATCTGCCGTGGTTCCACCTAGACGTTCGTGGCTTCCAACGACATGCACGAGGGTGAACATCAGAGTAATTTTGGTCATAATTAGGGCTACTACAAATTAGATGCATGTGCTCGTACACCCATGCCTCTAACAAGGTCATATAGCCACTCATTTTGCTTGACCTTAGATCTAGTGGATTGCCCTAACTGACGATATAACCAAGCTAGTGCACTGCACCCCATGCATAGCCTCTTACTAGCATCAAGATCCCTAAGTAAGTCTTAGATAAGTAACATATGCCCTAATTCAAGCTCTTGTCCACAAAAAGAGTACATCCCAACAAGTACAACAAGTAAGCCCTAGCTGCACACTTATTTGCTTCAGTTAGGTCTGTCACTCACACCCTCAAAATGTTTTCATGTAAAGAAAGAGTCACATATTCTTCATTGAACTCGCTCAAGATTTCGGTTGCCACCTCATTATTAACCCCTAATAACTCTACCAATAGTTCATGATTCCTCCTTTGACATCATCCATTGTAAGAGATAGCCTTGCCTAGTGATAGGAACACCTAAAAAGGAGAGATTTGAAATTAGTATAATTTTGATCTACATAAAGACAATTAGATATATATGCAATCATAAAGTTTTTCTTCTTCTTTTCTTATACCTATATGAGGTTTGACACGTGGTCTAAGTAATGGTGTCACCAAACGGTAGGTGAAAGGTAGTCTCTGGTTGCAGCGCTCAACAAAAGCAGAGACCACTATCACTATCAACAATTATTAAATTTTACTCCAGCAGGGGTAACAAACATGATTCTGTAATGTACTTCCTAAACATGTTATTGTTTTGCTTGTCCCTGCCATTTCCATTCTTTCAGTGTATTCCACTTGGACATGCACCTTAGTGGACCACGTTCCTTTTGACAAAAATCAAATATGATATTTAGATTGATAACATGGAACATGTAAGTGGCTAAAAATATTGTTATGTATCCATTACCCAAACTAACAATACCTCCATTATTGAAACAACCATAACAGCATGACTCTCAAACTCTTTAGCAATGATGTATCTGTGGGCCCTCCTGGAAAAGGCTTTGTCACTTCGGCATCGACCCCAACATCTATATCGTCTCTGTGGGCTGAGACATTGGCCCCAACATTTGTCGTCTGTAACTAAGATGATGGCTCCAACATTTGTATCGTCTGTAGCTTGGATGTAGTCTACAACACCATCAATAGATGGAACATCCTCACGAGATCATCAACCACCTCTGATTCATTCGGGGAGGCAGCCTTTCGCTTCCGCGCAGATGCACGAGGAACGTGCCGGAGCAATTTTCTCATTAGCATTACCTTTCTTAGATGATCTTGCAGGCTCCTTAGTTTTCTTGCCGTCTTCCATAGCTAGAATTAACAAAGAGAAAAGTAAAGAGGAAACTAATTTCAGCTTCCTATTGACATTTTTGTTGTCATTCTACTTACAAATAAAAGGAATAGTATAACTAAAACTGAAAGGAATCTATTGCACTTAATCATGCGCGAACGTAGAAATTTTGTTAGAAAGTGAAATGTTCATGTATGTATGAAGAAAAAAAAGATCTAATCACCAGTAAATAATATAATTTTATATGTATACAGGCATTACAATCACACAGTATAAGTATAACACAATCAATTAGCAGACTGCTCTGCTTTGTAATTGCCAAATTGTTGCCCTTTCAAATGATTTCTTGTTTAAGAAAAGTCAGTTAATTAGTAGTACATTAATTTGGAGTCCTCTACTCGGATAAAAAAATCGAGTGACAGAATTAGGAATTACTTATGTAGCCAGGGGGTAACCAATTTTCTAGGGTTCACAAAAATTTCAAAATTTTCAACTTTTCTAACAAGACCAGACAACAGATGAATATATATATATATAATCAAATTGTTATTCAGAAACCTAAAGCCCTAAATGGACAGAAATGGAGAAACCCAGAACCCCAAAATTGACAGAAACCCTAAACCCCCAAATTGACTGAAACCAACAAGTGCAGTGCAGAGATAAACAAAGCAAGCGAAGTAAGTGAAGAATCAATCTACTGGTACGAAAGAAAATTGAATAGAAATGGGTTTCGTACCTGATTCTTCTCGAGGAACGACGTTCGTGGGAAAAGAATTCCGCGCGCTGTGTTTCTTGGTGAAGAGCAAGACACCAAGAGAACAAACGTTGCGTTTCTTTTAGGGTGGGGTGTAAGTAAAAAAAGTAAAAATGAAAGTATTTAACGAAAAAAATAAACACAGGATTTCTAACTGTGAGATCCCTTGTTTCGATGTTTTGAAGGGTGGTACGGCTACTGCCGCTTGATAAAATTACAAAAAATCAAATTTAGAAATTGTTTGATAACTATTTCGTTTTTAGTTTAATATTTTTAAAAACAAAAATTTGCTTAGTAATTAAAAACTGAAGGCTAAAATTTGAAAACTCAAGAAAATAAAAAACTAACCGTAGTTATCAAACAAGTTTTTAGTTGAAAAAAAAAAAACTGATAATAAAAACAAAATGATTATCGGGTGACCTTTTAGTGTTTAATACAAAAATTAAGTGAACCAATGGATTCTACCCTGGCACGAGGGCGTGGAGACTGTGGGGTGGTGGTGGGAGGATGAGTGTGGTGGGTGGTTGATGGCGGTGGTAGGGTGATGGGGTTGGTGGTGGATGGTGGCGTAGGGGATCAACGGGATGGCCAAAATATGATGTTCTCGCTCTTCACCAACAAACCAGGAAAACCACGAATATTATGGACAATTGATTACAAATATGTTTAAATGATACATTGCAAGTCTGCTCATGAGAGCTTTTAGCTGTACATGTGTTTTATATTCCGACAGTAAAATGGGATCCTCTACTTTTACTGCATAATATAAAGTTCTTGTTTAGCTATGGAGTAGCGCCGTTATACTGCTCGGCTCCATTATGAACTGCTCCCTGGAACGTACCCATTCGCTTACTCAAGAAATATCAATGGGAAAGATCTTTGATGCTTGGCAAGCCCTCTACTTGTTCACCATCTCCACATATAAGGAACTGATTCCCAACGATAGATCAGGATACCTAATGCGCTACTCCATCCCTGACCATGAGCACGGCACTGAAGCTTTTACCACAACATGCAAGTCTTTCAGGAGGCCAGTCACCAGCTAGTGTACTCCGTATGCTTGATAAGTCGCAAAGACCATCATTTGGGCCAACATGTTGCTTTCCTGAAACTAAAAAAGACAAAAGAACTCAACAACACAGTGATTCCAAAGACTCATCATCTTCTATATCAATTGGATGCTGAAAATGAAAAGTGATCGTAGCACTGTTCAGTACCTGAAAACTGAATCTTCATTGTATAACGTCCTTGTATGTTACCATCGCTCATCAGGTCCATCAAAGTGAGTAAGAAATGTATCGTAAGCATCTGGTCAAATAATAACTAAGATCAATAGCAGTAGATCCCAAGCATGATTAGGTGGTAGGTTCCAAGCCATGCAAATTCTCTACTGTGGACTTTGCAATATAAATTGAATCTGTGAGGACCACTAAAATTTTGAATAACGTGAAGAGTCACATATTTGACTCACAAATTGTTAGGGTATATCTAGACTCGGCATTTTTAAAGGTTTTAGCACACTTTTGTTGGTTTAAAGATAATGCAAGTGTCAAGTACTCACATCTGCCAAGTCCTTCATCCTCTGTGTTGGATCAAAAACGCTTGCCGGACAAATGTTCCTAAGTCCGCTTGGGAATCCTCGAACTTTGTGATGAAGGGGTGTAGAAAGTAGCTGCAGAAAGGAGAATACTAGTTAAACAATGTTGATGTCAAGCTCCCATCTCCCAGATTGGAAATCTGTGGCTAATATGATAACCTGCTCTGCTGTTGGCCTAGCATCAGCATCCTTTTGCAAGCAGGCTAATAAGCGAACTTAAAATTCGGGTGAAAATTTGTGTTTTGAAGAGTAGGTGATGGATCATCCAAGATCTGCCATACAACTCAGGAGTAGTTGCAAAACAAAGGCGGATGTAGGCAATGGAAAGCATATGGTACAGCATAGAATTGACAGGTATAATCATGTTACCTGCAGCATAAGATTATTGGGTCCTTCATTAGCTGTATATGGGAATTCTCAGTACCACACTCAAGAGAGCAAGACCAAGGCTCCAAATATCAGCTGGATAAGAATAATTCTCATTTCGAATTCGCTCAGGCGACATGTAAGTGACCGTCCCCCCAGCAAAATGTAAGCACACTGGTAATTACATTGTTAGATTTGTTGTACCAAAGACCACTTTTAACATCATGTCAACTGTAACATGAAAGGAGACGCCACCAGTAGTGAAATGAATGCATAAGAAATCAGTGATGAATCATGACGATTAAACCAAAATTACAAAGATGCAGCAAGTATCACGAACCATTGCCATTGAATTCTCTAAGCCAGCACTTATGCAAAAATCCGTTATTTTGGCTCACCCTTGAGATTTACAAGCAAATTGGCAGGTTTATGTCTCTGTGGACTAGATGTTACTGCTCCATGCAAGTAGCTCAGTCCCTTCCACATTGAAAACATAAAAAAGTAAGGAAGCTTAAACAACATGCAAACACGCCAATATTCTGATCAATATAGCTTTGAAACCGAGTGGGAATATTCTTACATGCAGAAGCTTTTGAAACATAGAAAGAAAGTAGAGGCTCAGGTATTTTTTCTGCAATCTTAAGACATCATAACAGTCCATAATCCACTTATACTCCAAAGCTATGCTTATTTGTCCAGAATCCGGTGTATAAAATGCGCCATGAAATTCTACAAGACCTTGATAACGAGTTCTTGCTGCGTGCATATCTCAGTAAGCAGCTGTTGCCTTTTCTCCTATCATACAGCAAACAACACTCTAATTCAACTCCCACACTCAAAATTTGCCGGGTTTTCGCACCATTTGCATTCAGGTCACTAATCACTAGCATAAAGCTCCTAAATTTGGAATTTACACAGGTCAAATCAAAAATACTTTGCTGAAAAAGTATAAGCAGGTCAATACTATAATCCCATTTTTACTGTACTTAAAAATAACATATATAAACGAATTTATTCGAATAGGCGAAAATCATACCTTTTTCGAAAATGTTGATCTTCTTGAGGAGCAAGAATCCGATGGTGAATGTGGATGGCTCTCTGCACACAGCATATGGCGCCGCTACCGTTACCAAACACCTCCATCTCCTGCGAGGCACACCCGGTAGGTCTTCTCGGCGCGCTGTCGTCCACCGCAGGTCGTGCATTTCTGCAATCCGAGCTCGTTGATGCAGCGCACGCCGTACGATCTGCTCAGCAAGTTCACCATTCCACGCATCCGATAAAGCTACAAAACCCAGAAATCAAATTTTCACAATTTTGTAGAAATCCAAAATTCAAAATTCAGAATTTGATTATTCAGATTGCAGAAAAAGCCAAAAAGTGCTTACTGTGTAGGAATCGCAAGGGTCGAGCTCAAGGAAGGTACCGCGGAGAAGCCCTTTTCGGCGTCGAATAAAGGAGTGAGCTTTTTCTAAGTTTAATCCCAGCCATTTTGGGGGTGATGAATTGATCGAATTTTGGTTCGATTTGATTTGTATTTGGTGATTTGAATTTATGTACGTTGATGTTCAGGTCGTTCATCTACGTCCTTCGAATCGAAAGGCAAACCTCACTTTGGAGTCTAACGCCGTTAGGTTCATGCGGTGCTCCATGATTTTCCAAATAAAAAATTTTAAATTTTTTCGATTATATGACTTTGATATTTACAAAAATAACCATAAATTTGGGACTAATAATGCTCACAAAGACCACGTCATCAAAGTAACGGAATAGCTCCATTGTACTAGTATGAAGGGACTAATTTTGTTTTTTACAAGTAATAGGATAATTTATATTAAGTTTATCTAAACTACAAGTGGGAGATTCGAGCATGAAGCCTTGGATGCATGAACAAATGCTGCTTAAAGCTGAGTTACAAGCCACTTGCGTATAAAGGGACTAATTAAGCTTGCATCTGAGATAAAAACACCTTAAATTATACCATTGAAGACGGATAGACCAAGGCACATCATCAACTCAAGAGCTAAAAAGAAAATGAACTACAAGAGAAGAATCACATTCAATCCATAAAAAGTGCCAACCCTTGTCCCAAGCAAAAGAGACAGCTTAGACCGGGCACGCAACTCAGCCTCAAGGATGATGCTAACCCAAGCTGATTGAACAACTGGTTGATCAAGCCATTGTCATGGCAAAAACTAATTCGCTCACAGAACCAACTAGCCCACTTCGACCCATTACAAAGGTTCCAACAGCCTCTACCCCACCCCGCAAACGGCCGCCACCCACCCAACCCGGCCCAGCCCTCTCCCTTCTCTTCCCCACTCTTTTTCTTCTTTCTGGGTTTAATTTTGCTTGCATAAATTTTAAGCAAAAATAAAATTGAAATTATAAAGACTCCTCCATCAACTTCAACCCCTTCGAAATCTAGTTTAAAAAACCTAGTGAAACATTCTTCTAGCAAGGGGCTATTTAACACAAAGGGAAGTAAATCAAGTAATGGTTGCAGTGAGTTGGGGTAGAGAAGTGCATCAATTAGAGAAGAGGACCAACAAAGAGGCAACCCAGAAGACCAAGTAAAGAGGAACCCAGGGCAACATGGACTCATGAACCTCATATAGGTTTTGTCAGAAAAAAAAAAAAAAATATTTAAACATATTAAGTGAGAAGTGGGTTCAAATTGCTACTTCATCTTTTAATAGAATTGTTGACAGATTTTGACGGAGATGGATAATATAAAATACAATTTGAGTTTATGAGACAGAGTAAGAATGAAATTGAATTTAAAAAGAGTGTTATGTAAATAAGCTAAATTATTTACCAAGAACCACCGTAACTTTAGCGAGAGGAGAAAAGTGGAAGAAAGAAACAGCCATTTCTTATACACTGGTCAGTGCCCTCGTTATCACAATCATGTTTGCCACAGCATTCATAGTTCCTGGTTGAAACAATGGAGATACAGGGTTTTTATAGTTTCAGATGTATATTTCGCTCCTTTTCTTCCGCAACTATTCAGTGTTGCTGTTTTGGGCATCCTTACATCACGTTATGCTGAAGATGATTTCCTCAAATTCTTACCCACAAAGATGATATATAATGACCTTTCCACCTCTCTATCTCCATCACCCAACCATGATGGTTACCTTTTCTTCTGCCATTTTTATTATGCTTCGTGACAAAATCATGGATTACTAACTCCAATCATTTCCTTGCCAATTGTACCTCACCTCCCCTTCTTCTTGATATTTCATGTCTACTTATGGCGGAGGAATATTCAATAGGAAAGTCAAACGTTGGATATAAATTCTTGATGATGCATACGATATTGTGCACTTGTAGTAATATTTGTCACTTCTAAAAGGCTTGTATATAGCCATTGTACATTAAGTGTTTGGTTCTTATAATAAAAGCCCCAATGTTCGATTAATGTTATGTTGGTGTGAGTTGACATTTCCGTATTAATTTCTTGTAATTATAATATTGTATTTCCCTATTTAGTTCTTTGTAATTAGGATAGATTTATTATCCTGATTTTTCCTTGTAAGTAAATCATTGTACTATATGTATTCATCATATACATTTTATACATTCATAACCCTAAATTAGCGTGGTATCATGCTTGAGAGATCTTCGGATTTCTGCTTTGCCTACTAACCCTCAGAAAATAAAACCCAACACCCTAGCAATAGGTGGTTAAGCTGGGACAATATGTTTATGATATTGGTAGTGGACCATATTTGGGCCTATAAAATTTATTATGTTATTTTTCTATTTCGGTCTTCGCCACCATTAAGTTGTTTCATTCAAATTTGAGCAATGTGCAATTTTGCAAAAGATTTGATCACTATAGTATATATGTAGCAATACGTGGTTGTTATTCTACTCTGATTACATAGATCATATGGGCTAAATTTTGGCGTTTTCGAACTTGGAGATATAGCATTGTGTTTCATGAAAGAAAGAATATCATAATAACCTGAAAGAAAGTAAGGCTTTTAGCTTGTCATTGAATCTTGGAGTCAAAAGAAAGGTCGATGGAAAGGGTAGTTGGATTGTTCTGCTGATTGTTACAGTTAAGTTTGAGTCTTTGACGGAAATGATCGGTTCTAATTCCTTATACAAATCGGCCGACCATGGATTATTAATTCTTCCAGGAAATTAAGTGACAGGTTCACTGAATAGTATAGAAACAAAACAATCTCTCTCCTCATTGAGGAGCTTAATTTGCGCCAAGCAAGCGTATTGATCCTGATTGTTTTAAGTTCCTTGCTGTCCCATAAACTAGATGAATCTGGTTTCCGCATGTCAAATTGAATTGAGGAGAAGTTGAATGGGGAAGAATCAAAATCAATTTTTTGCGAAGTTATCTACTAAACGCTATCTAAAATAGGGGTAGGAATGATGTTGATTTCTTATAAGGTTATATTTCCCTGAATCAGAATTGAAATCAATTCAATCATCAAATTACCTTAGCACTAAAAAAATATTTTATTATACCCCCAATGGAATTAAATTCTCATAGCACCTGAATCGGAATTGAAAAGAAGAGGGTTTTTTTACCTTTTCCCCTTAGTAATCCGCCACATGCTTGATTGTTCATTGATTCCCTAAAGTGTTGGTTGGTAAACACTTGAAGGAATCACTTGCAATGAGCAATTCCTTCCTCTCCTTCCACGCATTCCTCCATTAACAAATACGCCACCCTCACACATGTTCCTTATCTCCTCCTCAACTCTCTTCTTAATAGCACCTGCGCATCTCACGCGACGTCCTCTCATCTCGCAGCATGTTAGGTAAACATGATTTCAGTTTGGGTAATTTAAGTTGCTTGAGTAATTTCGGTGCATACATGCCGTACATCAATAAATAAATAAACAATCACGTATCAAAAAGAAATAAATTATTTGTTTATCAGCAGTATGTGATCCTCGTGATTGATCGACTTTATATATATATATATATATATAGGTTAGCAGCATCCTTGAGCATGGCAGCTGAGTTCAACCGTAGAAAACCCAGGTATATCTATCCACTCAATTAATTCCAAAAAGAAAAAAGAAGAGAAGAAAACATATAAATTCCAAACATTTGTTAATTTTATCCTTGACATGTATGCAGATGAAGCTAATAATGTCATCAGGCATGATTATCAACCTTTCTTTATGCTATAAAGAGTGGCGGTGGCATGAAGCAAAGAAATTTCTTGCCCAACATCCCAATGCGATAAGAGCAACAGATTTTCAGGGAACAGCTCTTCACAACATGACAGTGTTCAGGCA
This sequence comes from Gillenia trifoliata, assembly GCA_018257905.1. Lineage (NCBI taxonomy): Eukaryota > Viridiplantae > Streptophyta > Magnoliopsida > Rosales > Rosaceae > Gillenia > Gillenia trifoliata. The sequence goes on from CM031082.1 coordinate 1,578,403, forward strand.
CAGCATATTGTGGAAGAGTTGTTGCAGTTGATGACAGAGCAAGACTTGGAAATAAAGATAGTGATGGTTGGACAGCTCTTGCTCTTGCTGCTAGAAAATATAAAGATGGTTAAATGCATGGTTGGAAAGAACAAGAAACTACTCCATTGTGCCGTAGAGTCCGAAAAATTAACTCCAATTCTCCTGGCTGCTCTGTATGACCAATGGGATATAGTTCGGTACCTCTACTCTATCACTCCAATCAGAGATCTAATGCCAGATAAAAGTACATTTATGGCTCTGAACTTGTTTCCTTTTGTCTTTTTGCAGAAACAATTTGGTATAAACCACATTTGTCAACTACTGTACTGCAGTCAGACCTGGCAACGTATTTGTCATGTCCTTGTATTCGTTTCGTGTCATACCCATTATTTTTAACGGATCGTGTCGGGTCTCGTGTTAATGAACTGCCAAGCCTGACTGCAGCTATAAATTTCTGCAGGACAATAAATAATTCATCTATTCTTAAATATAGATATTGCATGGGAGTTACTTCAGCATTGCCACGCTTGACAAGTACTAGGCGTCGGAAGTGTTGGATATATAACAACAATCAATGATAATTTTATTTATGCTAATAATTAAATACAAAGAACAATGGCAGTATATAAACAATACGAAATAAATTTAAGAAAATGAAGATTGAGGCTTGCGTACCGCAATACAATCCTTGAAAGCAATTTCGTCCCTACTCTGTGCTTGTAGTTCGATGGACGTCTGCTTCACCAGGATTCAGCTTGATCTAAGTCAAAATTCCAGCACCGAAAAATTGACTTCTGGCGAATATAAGAATGTGGTTCTCTCGGTAGGATGGTTTTGGTTACGGGGATTTGAATGCGAATTCTGGATTCTAAAATACTGTCACAAATGGATGAATATATAGAGTATGGATACCTGTTGCCCAGCAGGTATGAGGAATGGGATGCTGACTGTTGGGAGGTATCTGTTGGAAAAGGATGCTTTTGCTCTACAGGTGCTTCTTCTTCAGCCGGACTTCATCGAAGAAAGGATGAGTCACATTTGAAGAATAAAATATTAAATCCGAAATTTAAAATAATTAATTAACGGATTTAATTGTGGAAACCCGAGCCCAAGATTGAGCCCAAGGCCCATCTTTTGACAATTAATTAATATTAATTATATATATTAATTATTAATTAATTTCCACATCCCCAAAGCCAAACCCAAGATTGAGCCCAATTTTCCTCTCCGCGTTCCATTACTCCAATCCTTTATAAGAGGTACAAAGCCTTATAAAGTAGGAACTTTTTGGTGGTGATCAATGTGGGACAAAGTTTGGAATGTATTACTACTCAAACATCTCCAACGGGAAGAACCCTATATTTTGCATTTGTGTGCCCTCCGCATTCCCGAGTGGGACGTCTCTCAAATTCTGGCAGCAATGGATCTATAAGTGTTAGTAATGCATTCCCTATTCCCTTGCTACTATAAACTAACCAACATTTAGTGCTGTGGTTCGGTGGGTCCTGCCGAACCGGTAGCGGATGCATAATTTCTCAAACTTGTGATTTTCCATACTGTTGGGTGTTGCTTTGGAAATTTGTAGGAGGGAAAAAGGAGGTGAAGAAGCAACCTATAGGTCTGATAGCTGTCATACTTGGTTCGGTTACACCTTTGAAAATTTGTAGCAATGCATCTAGATTGAAACTGTAAAAGGATGAAGTTGGGATTTTGAGGGTTTGATGAAGTATTAGGATGAATTAGAGTTTGGTGTGAGGCGGGTGGGAAGAGTTTTGTTTAAAGTTTGTTTTTTTTTTGGAAGCAAAAATTTGTCATATCTTTTTCACATAAAGAGATAATTAGAAATAAGAAATTTGTTAATCTGTCATGCAAATTTGGGTGTAAACAGAAGTTTCAATCTATTACATATATCACATGACAATGCTTTGAAAGAAAATTGGTCTTTTGTCAAAGAAATTATCTAGAACATAATATTGAGTTTGTTGATTGAGTACGTCTAATTTCTTGGTAGGTATCTTTATAGACCTGCTCGTTCCGTCAATGATTTTCGTGTAAATGTTCCAAGTCAAGAAAACCAACAAGGTAATCAAAGGCATATCACAGGTACGTTACCTCTCTCAAAACTCTAGCTATGATTTGATAAGTTGAAGTCCTTTTCAATATGTTATGCTCGTTATTTAAAAAAAAAAAACTTTTTCTTCTATTATCCGCCTCTTTGTTTTTCATAATTAGTTCGGTGATATATGTGGTTTGATGGAATAAGGCCGACAATGAAATACCATCGATCTTGAGCATTCCCATTTACTTGTTTAATTGTTTAGGACTAGCCATTAGCCCACACGCTATGCGTACCATATATCATCCAATCAACATATAAAGAACTTTGGCCAAATTTTTCACTTGTTTCTATAGTGAGACTTTTATTTTAAATCGACATATGTGGTCAAAAGTTGTTGTTATAACTGTGTGGTCAATTGTTTTAGCAATCATAGTCAATTTGAAATTTTTAGGGTTCTTTACATTTAGGCTCTTATTATTTACATCCCGTCTCTAATTTAATGTATTTTATTCCCGACAGTGTGAGACAAATGCCTAGTGGCTTATTAGGTCGGTGGACAATTATTTCCTATTCGCTTATTTTCGTACTTTCGACGTATTTTTCGTATTGTACACTTCGATACGAACCCGTTGACCCTGAACGGGACCTGATTCGGACTTATAGCAGGACAAGTTACGATGAAGGAGCAAAATGGTAATTTGCCATGGCGGTATTTCCAAACAGTGGTTTCTCATGGTTTCTGCAAGGCACGAGGCCTGCATTCTCTTTTCTTTCAATTCAAAAATTCAGTTTTTTTTTCTGCATGCAAATTGACATGCATTGGGCAATTCTGTTTGTGCAAAACCAAGTTGGCGATTTTGGCTTTTAAATCTGCAGTGTGCATTGTTTCACACCTCTTCACCTTCACTCCTGCCATTCTCTTCCCGAGCCACTCGCACACACACGGTGAGTTGTGCATGTCTGTTTCTACGCAAGCTCGAAGCCCCGGAATTGCACCTGCAGGCACCCAAATTTTCGCCCTCACCATCCAGACCTCATCTCAAGCCGGCACACACCAACTGCTTGTGCATCACCTTCATCACCATCACTATCCTCCCGAACCTTCAAACCCGAGAGAAAAGACCAGGTTGCATGAAAGCCAGAAATTGATTTGGACACCACCATGATCTCTGTCGAGCAAACCGTGGCTCCTCTTCTACGTATTTTGGAACCTCGAGCCTCACCATCTTCATCTTCATCGTCCCTGGATCACTCTGAGACCCCGGAAAATCCACAAGCGGCATAGAAACCAGACTAGGCCATCTTTTCCGGCGGGCCTTGATCGAGCTGAATCTAGCATTCCCCGACCTCGATTCGACTGAGACCACTGCCATTAGACATCGGGGGCCTGGGAATCGAACCCGGGCCTTGCATGTCATTGAAACCCCAAGATGCGTCAAGTTCAAATTTTGGCCGTGAACCTCGAGGCCCATTTCCGGCCAACTCCGGCCATTGTTTAGCCTAACTCTTGAAGTAAAAATCAATTCCTTGCATCTTCAACTTCAAATTGATATAAAAATCGTAAATTTTAGTGTTGATTTGCGACGAAGTTGTGAGAGAATTTCAATTCCGGCAAGGTTTTCTAGAAACCGGCGGCGACGGCGATCGGGCGCCGGGTTGCGGCGTGACGTCGGCGGCCGGTCCGTGGCGTCAGCGGGACCCGGTCCGAACCGGGAATATACCCGAGGTTATATTTCGTTCTTTTTACGCCGTCAAGGAATATTCCCTATGACGTGAATATTCCGTAACGCCGTTGAAATATTCCGTTAACTAAAAGAATATTACGTTAAAAGTTAACTGACACGCCGTTAACTTTAGCAGCAGTCACAGTCGCGTGGCGCGCGTGCAGAAGCAGCGTGGGTGCGCGTGCAGCGCGTGTGAGCGCGTGAGCACGCGTGCTGCGCGTGGCCCGCGTGTGGCGTGACGGCGCGTGACCGGCGCGTGGGCGCGCGTGAGCATTTCACGACCATTTCAAGCCCCGATTCGAGCAAACAAGGCGATTTCAAGTCTTTCATTACTTTAATTGGACTAGACTTGTTAAATGATTGGATTTAGTAAACTCTCATATAGGTGAGACCTATCAGGAGGAGCAACGAGCTCGAGGCACGCTACGGAGGCTACGATCCGACCACCTACCGGTGAGTGGGCCTAGTACTTACTTTTTTTATATTATTATAATATGTTTTATGGTGTTTTTGAAATATATATGCAGCATGCCTATTTATGAAATTAGATTATTTTGTGATAAACTCTACTTATTGATTATTGACTTATGATTTGGGTTTTATATGATGAAACTTGGCATGCATACACATGATTTTAGCGTATTACTTATTTCACATTATGCACGGTGTGTGCTTGTCAGGCAGGACCAGCTTCACGTGTATGTTCCACTATACCCGACACGCTCACCTTGGATCCATTGTAGGTGCCTGACTGTCCTATGTCGCTCGAGCGACTAGACTCGATTGTGACGCACATTTTGTGCCAGCTTCACGTGCATGTAGTGCTAGTAATATATTAAACACCCGAAGCTGTCATGTAGCTACTTTCTATATGGCTCGTGTGCATATTTCCATGTGATAAGTAATGTTGATTTTCAACATGATAAATGCTTTATACCCGTATACTTGTGGGCGTCGGCCCGTTTACTTTGTGTTAGAGACTTATTTTAGTATTAAATACTTTATTAAACACTCACGGGTTTTACGGTGAGGGGTTATACCAAGGTTTTGGAAGCGTTTTACTTAAATCGATATTGGCCCACTCACCCCTTGTTTTCGCCCCTCGGGACTTAGACTTTAGTTGGCGACGATTCGGTGGTGGCAGCTCTTTGGTAACTTGATTTTCTTTCTGCAGTGTATATTTCGCAGATTGCACTCCTCTTTTCATTGTTAATTATCCATCCCCTCTTTTGGATGGGAATAATTTCCTTTCACTTTTAAAAACTCGACACTATGTAATAATGGGTTCTACCCACATTACACTTCCGTATTTTAAAGTAAAACTCTGATTTTAACTGCTTTTCCCTTATTTAATTTTCCTATGACTTCGTCACTCCTACGGAGTGGTCGGTCAACACGCCTCGAGATCCGGTGTCACGTGGCTATCGGGTAGAGGTGTGTCATCTTGCAACTCTTAGGGCTCATTTGGAAATACTTAAGAGCTGTATGGTGAAATTGTTTTTGGGTTCAAAGCAGAGTGCTTTTTTCAGTATTCACTTGCGTTTTCTGCAGGTGGTTTCAAAAGCACTTTCATCAAAAACGTTTTCAGTCATTTTAAAAGCACTTCCAAACAAGTCTTAAAGTACATGGAGCATAAACCACTTCTAAATAAAATCCAAATTTTGAATCGATGCCATGTTGGATAAAGATGTCCACAAATTTGAGTTTATTTACAAAATCATGCCATCAAATCACCTATATGTTTTTTGTAGACATTTAATTTTGCTACACTTATATTTCTTTTTTGGTCAACCACATTTAATTTGGAAATTAGAAATAGATGCCTCATTTTTAGGCGTTTGTAGATTAAACATTTATGCATTTTTAGTTTTGATTAAGCTTTTGAAACTTTTGATTAAGATTATTTGACTTGAGCCATAGGTTTAATTGGAGTGAATTTACATGTCAATATTTAATATATAATTTAAATAATTTCAACTATATATAAGTCTAAAAATTTATTTATTTTTCAAATAAAGCGTACCCTTAAATGAAAGCATTACCCCGCGACAAGTGAAAACGTACCAACATCAAATAAAAATGCTTTAACCCGAATTAAAAGCGTACCCAATTATGAAAATATATAAATATTGAATATTTCACCATTTTGGTATAGTTTTAAAATATATTTAGTTCAAAGATAATGCTCTAAATAATTTTGTTTTTTTTTTGTAGATAGAGTCCAAAAACAAGTTTTAATTAAATTGGAGATAAATCTTAATTATTGTAGTATTGCTAAATTATAAGGATAAATCATATTATTTTGAATTAACAAAGGACTATTGGACGTTAATTAGTATAAGAAATGTTCAATCAAAAACCTAAAGGCATGAGTAAACCTTGAATTAAGAAATTCAAAATTTAGGCGTCGTATCAAAATAACTCTTTAATTTGTTTTATTTTTATTTTGTGTGAAATCCCCCAATCCAAAACCTAATTAGAATCAAGCATATGCAAACATATAATATACATATTAGCCTCTTATTACGCGCTAACTCATGTGGCAATTGTTTTTTCAAATTTATTTTTGTAATATATTTAAAATACTGATTTTATAGTTATTTTAAAAATTCAAGAAATAAACAATAAAAACTGGCAGCCTACGTGGAATTTTTATTTTTCAGAATTTTTAATTAATTTATTTTAATTCAAAATATTGTCATTTTAACATTCTAATTAGAAAGGGACATTCTTGGTATATTAGCTTCACCATTTTAGGGTGTTGGCTTTTATATATAGAGAAGATTATGTATACTAATACGATAAAAGAAAGTAGGTAAATTATTATTTTTAAATTAAAAATGTAGGTACATTAAATTTGTGAAAATTAAACAAAAGGTGCATTATTTTTCATAAAAAATTAAACAGTAGATAAGTTATTTTTGTAAAAATTAAACATTAGGTAAATTATTTAGTAAAATTATATTGTAGGTAAATTATTTTCGTAAAATTAAACAATAAGATACAATATTTTTGTGATAAAAAAAAGAAAAATATTAATGGATAAACTATTTCACTCAATTAAGGTATATTCAAATTGAAATTTATTGTTGAAATTAAAAAAATTCAAATTAATGGTTAGAACGACAAAATGCACGGGACACAAAGCACCTAAGTAAATTGTCTTCCAAAAGGCGACTAATATAAAGAGGAGGATCATGAAAATCCAGCCCCAACTCAAGCGTGCGCCTAGATCGGCAAGACGGTCCTTTGTAGATATGTTGAACAACGCGGTGATTAATTACAACCAAATTTAAATCCACGTGATCAATTACAACCAAACTACAAAACCTTCCATATTAGTTTCTATATTAATATACAAACTGCAATAATGGTTTAGTTGGGGTATATTAGGAATCTAAAAAATATAAAAATGACACACGATTTAGAGTTCGTTTGAAAGTGTTTTTAAAATGACTAAAAAAACGCTTATGATGAAAATGCTTTTGAAACCAATTCTTAATAAAAATGTAAGTGAATGCGGGAAAAAACAGCAAAGTGCTTTTGGAACCCAAAAATAATTTCACCAAAGAGTTTCGGTCATTTAAAATACTTCTAAACGAGCCTTTAATTTGGTAAGTTGTTAATTGGATCATAATGACAAGATTTTGTTTGGATAAAATAATATGCTGGGTTATAGGCTAGAAAAAATGAGTTTGAAGGGGAAAGTTATATTTTCAGAAATTTTTATTTAAAACTCCTTCTACATATAGGGGCAAAGATGTCCTTCCATTCCTTGGATTTCTTTAACCAATCCCTAAAAGCCGCATGTACATGGATTTTCTTATTTTATTATAATTATTATTAAATTAAAACTCCTACCCGATATGCTCACAAACCCATGATCTTCCACACAAAATTAAAGATTGATCACAAATCTACAACAACTTGTTTCATCATGTATGTCAAGGTTCCAATTGCAAAACTCAAATTAATCCAGTTAATTTGTTTTCCTTCTATAAAATTTGACAATTTAGAAATTGAGAATTTTGTTTCATCTATGTCAAGGCTCTAATTGCATCACTGGTGCCTTACCTGCAAACACAGCGTGTTACTCATCTTCTCGAACCCTTATCTCCCACCACACCCCCATTCATTGCAGTCTATATGTTGATAAGAGAGAGAGAGAGAGGCGCAAAGAGGAGGAGAAGAGAGAGGAGGGGTGTTCTCGGGAAATTCATGGTGTTGTCGGGATATGGGAGAATTCGCAGGGTAGATGGAAAACGAGGTGGTTGGTGGCTAGGTGTTATTGTCGCAGTTTTGGATGGCTGGAGAATTAGGGAGGAAGAGGGAGGTGGAGGTAGCGTGGGTGAACACTAAGAGCAAGTCCAGCGGGGGCTGGTGCTCAGGGGACAGTGGACCAAATAAGGCCAGATAGCCCGGCCTTGAAGCTCCAGCGTGGGCAGCCCGATGGAGAGTGGAGGCTCGAGCAGCGGGCATGTGAGGGAGTGACAGCCCAAGAGCTGGTGAGTGGATGTGACGTCATCTAGCGTCAGCCCAATTTAAAATTTTTCTTGTCGGTGCGTGCACCTCACCCGCTAGTGGGGGCGCGTCAGCCGACAGATTTTCGAGTGTGGGGCCCGCGATCCACTTGGCCGAGTTACCGTTGGGAAGCCATCCCACGGTCCGTTCGATCTCAACGGCTCTTAATTTGGTGCAATCCGATTTGCTTGGTAATTAAAAAAAAATCTTATTTGATATCCAGCATTTGGATCTCAAATCAGCGATTGATATTGTTCTCCTTTATAAATTTAAAAAAGTTTTAAAATTCGAAATGTTATCATTGTACGTGGCACAATCTGGAGTGTTGAAATTCATTTTTAAATCCAGCGGCTGATGATTAATTAGTTGAATAAAAAAAAATTAAAATTTAAAAAAATGAATAAAAATCCGAAATTTTTTAAAAATTTATAATTTTTTAAACTTTTTCTATAAATATCTTGTCATTATCATCTACCTTACACCACAATTCCATATTTCTCGCTACTTTGAACCACATTCCTATATTTCTCTCAAAGTTTCAATCTATTTTTCAAACAAAATGACTACTTTAGCTATGATGCAATTGGACGCTTCTTGAAGATGTTGCGTTGTGTGCTAGCTATTAGGTTGTATATATAATGCCACGTGGCATGCCGTCATTCGTTAAAAATTTGGTAGAAATCTATCCTCAATGATTGTAATCGGATTGTGGCGTGGCCGGCGGTGATTGGTTAAAAAATCTTATGGAATCCATCACCAATAGTTGTCTTTTCAGATAATGACGTGGCGCAACGACAACAATTAAAATCTTATCGAAATAACAAATAAAATTATTTTGAGTTATTTTATAAATAAAAAATATAAATATTTTATTGTTATTGGCTTTTGAATAATATTTTTATGGCGCAACGAGAACAATTAAAAATCTTATCCAAATTACAAATAAATTTATTATGTATTATTTTATAAATAAAATACTAATATTTTATTGTAATTACTTAAGGCAACTCCGGTGCGGGTGGAGATGCAAAAGGCAATTGCCGGGGAGAAACTCTGCTTGTTCATTAAGGAGCGGTTACTGTTCACTGGGTGGATTAAATGAGTGAATAGCCTGGGGAGGAGGGCTCCTACAGCTTTGGAGTTGTTCTAAGGGGTTGGGAAACTAAAGAAAAATTTTCTATTTTTGTTGATAATTACTATTTTCTTTAAAACATGGCCTGGAAGGACCTTTTTGACCCGGCAAGTTGATGGAAATTTTCATAGAAATTTTGATTTGGACTATAATTGCTAACATACTTGACGAACAAGTTATGATTAACAACTTTTGACCACATCACCACAGCAACCACGAAAAATTTAGCCAAAAAGTTTTACCAATATAATTAATTTTGAATTTGTATATTGCAGTCTTGGAGCTTTTTCTAAGGACTTTCATGAGCTTTTAGAGTTTTGGGTACGCGGACATTAATTTATTCATTATTCCCTTTGTTTAAACTATCAATTTTTTTCCTGTAAAATGTGGTTGCAACTTGTTGTTTTGAATGTCAATGTAGGAATCAATCGCATCCGTGAACTGAGGTGATTCATGTTCGATCGCGCGATATTTTTGGACTGCATGTGTGACGTGGTAAAAACAATTAAATTAAGAAATGAGAACTGGCCTGGTAAATGCAACAATATTCAAAGCCGTCGAAAATGGGATTGTTGAGCTCGTTATTTCTCTATGTAAAGCAAATCCAGATTTGCTGTTAGAATCAATTTATCCAGAAGAACATATTTCAGTATGCCATTGAATGCCGTCGAAAAGGTTTATAGCCTAATATACGGGGTTGGTCAAAGAAATCTCCCTTGAAGGCAACTATGATAGATAATTCTCAGAATGGCATGCTACATTTGCGGGGATATTATCTCCACTGGCAAAGCTTGACTGTATTCGGGTGCAGCCTTGCAAATGCAAGAGAGCAATGGTACAAGGTTAGAATTAATATATATATATATATATATATATATCTATATATTTTTCTGTCAATACGGTTTTTGATACAACAATATGAACTTTTTCATTACAAGAGTATGAGCTTTTTTTATAAAATTGTAAATTGATACAATCCTCTAAAATCCACCTATCAAAGAGTAAGGAATGAGTGTTATTCTCATTCATGTTTACATACAATCAAGTGGATCCCACATTGATTTTGGGTATTCCGTACCTTCTCATACCTGAAAAATCAAGATACGAAGTAATCAAGAGAGGAGGCTGTATATCATCTTTCATTCTCAGGAAAAATGTTATATAGGACTCTGTATATCTATAACCATTATATGCACGTAAATACAATGAACATCATAATAAACTAATTAGTTGGTCTGTTTTCCATCATGAGGGAACTAATGAAACACAAATTTGAAAAAAATTAAGAAAAGGAATAAAACCTAAAAACATAGAATCACCTTGTAGTCACAACGATCTATAAGTTTTGTTCAATGAGAATGCAGGAGGTGGAGAATATTGTGGTTAGACTCTCAGGGCCAAAACTCTAATAAAGACATTATGACAGCCCCTAAATTATTTACCGAGAATCACAAGAAATTGCTCGAGGATGGAGAAAAGTGGATGAAAGAAACATCAGGTTCTTACAGTTGTGAGTGCCCTGATTATTACAATCATGTTTGCTGCAGCGTTCACAGTTCCTGGTGGAAACAATGGAATACGGGAACCCATATTCTTAGATGAAAGGTTATTCATGGTTTTATGAATTGTCGGATGCAATTTCACTCTTTGCTTCCACAACTTCAGTGTTGATGTTTCTGGGCATCCTTACATCGCGTTATGCTGAAGATGATTTCCTCAAATCCTTACCCACAAAGATGATAATAGGCCTTTCCACACTCTTCATCTCCATCGCCGCCATGATGGTTGCCTTTTCTTCTGCTCTTTTCATTATACTTGTGACAAATCGTGGTTGTTGCTCCAATCATTTCCTCGCTTCATGCCCGTCACTTTATTTATTTGGATGCAATTTCCCCTTCTCGTTAGAAGTTTTCGTGTCTACTTATGGCGGAGGAATTTTCGATAGGAAATTCAAACGCTGGATAAATTCTTAGTGGTATGTGCGAGTATATTGTGTAAATGTAGTAAGGTTTGTCATAGGAAACTGTATGCATTGCATCCACATTATATGTAAGTGTTTGGTTCCTACAAATGTTCAATTTTTGTTTGTTCTCTTGAAGATATAATTTGACCGGAGGCTTAGAGTGGGAAAGATATGGTCTTGAATATATTTATGAATGTAATTTTAAGGTGGAAATTGAATGGAAGTCTTGGATCACCATGGCCATGTAGGTAGAGTTTACATGGAATCAATTGGGCATGAGGTAGAATTCCAAAGGAATCGCTATCCATATACGTACGTGCATTTCTGCTTAAAGTTCAGACCATGCAAAAGTGATTGTGCTCATGCAGTCCAATAAAGAAATGTAGCTATATATTTAGCAAAAATTTTTGGGTGCTCCAGAATGCTAATCTGGATGATGATGGTTTAACTATTAAATCTTGATTTTTATAATTTTAAACAAAGATCTAACGGTTTAAAACACTTAGATCTTGGGCAGGCACAGATTCAGGATTCAAAACTAAGGTGGGGATTTGAACTTTGAAGCGCGTTTCATTTTGTGGAATGTTTCAAAAGCAGGTATCATTTGTTTTAATGACATACATTCCCCAAAGTTTATAAAACTTGTTAATGACTTCAGGTGCAATATATATAAATAACATTCTATAAATAAATTCGACGGTATAAGTGAATTTCATTGATAATACTCAAAAATGCATAATTGTACATAGCAGGTAGATGATAACAAACGAACTTCTTTTGAGAGTCTATGAAAATACAAAGTATAGCTGATCCTCTTCCAAATCAAGCAATCAAATGATCTGAAAATTAGAATAAAAGAGAGAAAATCCAAGCAGAAAGAATCATCACCATATTTCTTCCCCAGTCCATAATTTCCGAATTCCTAATTGCCTCAACCTTAATTTTATCAATCCCTAATTTTTTTTCTAAATATTCATCAAAATCAAAAGGAAATAAGAATCAAAGAATTACAACACTAACTTGAAGAGTGGAGAATTAACAGCGAACCAAACCTTTTTGTCTAAACTATGGAGGAGGACTATGTTCGCAGTTCGTACCCAGGCAAACTATCGTTGCATTGTAAGACTCTCTGGAGTCTCCAGGCAAATAGAACACGTGAAGTTAGACAAAAAAAAAAAAAGAGCACGTGAAGTTGGGAATTTTTTTTCCAGGATTGAAAGGAAGGGTATTGGGCTATAGGATTCTTGGGTGGGCTATCAGGGTTAACATATATACTTAATAGCTAGGAAGTGAAAAACTGGGATGGGCTTGAGCACACCCGAGCCAGGCCAAGCCTAGTATCAAGTACTCTGAAGTACTCAAGAAAGTCTCATATATTTAGAGTAGTAACCTTTACTGGAAAATTCTTCAGTGGTACGTACCATTTAATGGTACGGCCATTGAATGGTCCAGATTAATTTGCAGCGGGTCCCAAATGAATCTTAGACCATTCAACAGTACGTACCATTGAATGGTACGTACCACTGAAGTTAAACCCACCTTTACTGTCAAAACTATAAGAATCTCTAACTCCCCTTGTATACTGAATTTCGTTCACTACAACTTGTATTTGAAAAAGTAGAAGACATGTCCCGTGACTTTTAGTAAACTGAATTTTCACCCTTAGATATCTTTTTGGGAGTAGGCTACAATGCTTGCAGGCATTGAATGCTTACACCAATCACACCATTAAAATGAGGGAGGAGAGAGGAGAGAGGGGGGAAAGGAGGGTGAGATTGGTGTGAGCATTTAATGCTTGCGAGCACTGTAGCCAATCCCATCTTTTTGTGACAAGAATTTCCTGAAAATGGCTCATATGTGTTGCAAAATCGTAGATGATACATTTAATTAAATTTTTAACCAAAATTAATGGAGGCAGTACATTCACACTAAAACATGGGCATGATTTTATGTTTCAATAGTATTTGCAAACACCTCTCATAAGAATAATACTCTTCCCCTCTTAGGGGGGTGAGCTCGTTGCTTCCTTTGATATGAAACAATCATATCTTGACACATGCTCATTCTTTTAAAAAGAAATAAACAATAAAAAATAAGCCCTAATTTCTAGAAACTCCTAATTTGGATTTTTTTTATTTATTTAAAGAATGAGCACGTGTCTCAGTAGTATTTGCATCCACCCTAATAATTCAAGTTGTATTTGTGCAATTTTTTCCTAAATTAAATAAAAAGAATCATGAAAGGTCAAAGAACAATGACGATCTCTACATTAAAAATAATCGAATTGACAGTAATAAACTTCAAGGTGTAAGTTGAACTGTAATGTCTACTTTCACTGTTAAATCAAATTTAATTACGAAATCGAATATGGGTTGTTTTATTAATATCTCATGTATTGTTAAATACACTCCACATACTTAATACACCCTATATTTGTTTTTTCAATTAAAAGTTATCTTAATACAACCCACATATTTTTTTATAATACTCTATCACCCCACGCTCTCAACATACACCCCACATTTTCTACATCCACCCCACACTTTTCACATATTAGGTTCAAATACATATATATTTTTTTAATTTTTACTTCTGTGTAATCTCAAAACATGCAAACCGGGGTGAGAAATAATGAAGGTTTAGAAAAGTTAGGGATTATGACACTATTTAGGGTTTATGGTATCACATCATCAATTACACTCTTTTTAAGAGATATCATTTATAAGCATCTATATGAAGTTACTAGTGAGCAAAACTCTAAGAATTATATCAAGGAAATAAAGGGAATGAAAACTCACATTTATCAAGATATCAACCAATTGGTAGTCTTACTGTTAGTCATGTTTTAATTTTTTCAATCAACGTGTTTGTACTTTTATTAATTAGGGTTTTGTTCTACAATGGAGGGTGAGAGTAGCTTTAAGAGCTTAAAGAAGAGTAATAATCTATATACACATTAAAGTTAATTTGGTATGTATTTAGATTTTTTATTTTTAAAACGAGGCCTAAATAGTCATTGCATATTAGAGTATATAAGTTATTTAATAATATGAAGTGTATTTAACAATAGGGTTAAACTCACTTTACTACCCTCAAGTATCGTGAAATTCTCACTTTGCTACCCTTAGTTTTTTTCGTCTCACTTTCATACCTAAAGTTTGATTTTTCTGACCCTTTCATACCTCCGTTAGTATTTTCATTAAGTTCTCCGTTAAAGCTGACGTGGCACTGTGGACAATTAAAAAAAAAAAAATGTCGTCTCCGAATTCTCCTCCGGCATTTGTTGCAATTCCCAGGAACCCACCACAGCCATTAACTCCTCCCTCCCATCGTCCTCTCTTTCCCTCCCTCTCACTCATTCCCTCCCTCCCTCCCTCTGAAGCAAGAGCCAGCCACCGCACGCCACCGGCAAGCGCGTCGGAGGAAACACCACAACCATGGCCACCATCAACGACCTGCCGGAGGCCATACTCTCCATCGTCATCACCTTAGTTTCCGACACCCGGAACTCGCTCTCCCGCGTCTGCAAAAAGTTTCGGAGCATGGAGAGGGCCACGTGTGCCTCTCTCACCCTCCTGGGCAACGCGTGCGACCTCCACCGGATCCCGATTTGCTTCATAGCTGCGGCCCACCTTGACCTCTCACTCTTATCCCCATGATCAGAGTATCAATCAGCCTGTTAAAATCCGACGGATGCCAATTGGCAGGAAGCGATTCTATTACCAACGTTCGTCTTAGGGTTCTTCAAGGCCTTGACAGCCCCACGGCGCGTTTTGAACTGGACGAAGCCGTAGCCTTTGGGCTTGCCGGTGGCTTTGTCCAACACCAGATTGCAATCGTCGATTTCGCCGAAGGGTTGGAAGGCCGAAGGTAAACCGAAGCCTCTTGCCCAACCTTCATTCTCCTAGTCGTCGGCATCAACAGACATCACCCTCGACATAATCTTGTCAACCACACCACGCTGAAGGTTGAAATCCTTCTCCTCGCCTAAGGACCAAAAACCCCAATCCCTAATCCAATGAAATTTCATTTAGTGGATTAAGGTGTTCCTCGGTGATAAAGATGTTCCTTCAAATCAAACCAGGTTTCCTTCTTCACTAACTCGCCAAAATCCGACCAGAACCGCTTCGAATCACACCGTATTGACCGAGTCAGACTCAGCCAAGAAAAACCCATCAAACCCATTTGTGTTTGCAGAAGCCATAACTCGAAAAATGGGTTTTTGCTGGGAAATTTTGGGTCTGTGCTTGGTGGGCAAGTTGAAAAGAAGGGGTCTTGGAGATGTGTGGTTTATTGGGGTCGAAGTGGGTTCAATTTGTATGTGATTTTAAGGTCCTTTTTTTGGTGGAGAATTGAGAATTACACTCATTCCTCTCCAATTTACCTTCAGCCTCACACTCATCATCAAAGACTCAATCTTTTTCAACCCATTCCTCTGCAGGAAAAAGCAGCAATGCAACCAAACATATGTTTTCAACGATTTTCTATTCCTTTTTCCTGCAGTTTCTCAGCAGCCAAGCAGAGGATTTGGATAATTGAATTGGACCAACCGTTGGGACCTGGATTGTTGATAACTGGACTGAGAGTACGGACGAAATTGGAAGAAAAATGGCACTCTGATTTTTGGTTTTTGGATTTTTGGTTTTGGGTTTGATTTTTTTAATTGTCCACAGTGTTTTAATGGAGAACTTAACGGAAATACTAACGGAAGTATAAAAGTGTCAGAAAAATCAAACTTTAGGTATGAAAGTGAGATGAAAAAAACTAAGGGTAGCAAAGTGAGAATTTCACAATACTTGAGGGTAGTAAAGTGAGTTTAACCC
>CM031082.1:1598596-1617400 GCA_018257905.1 Gillenia trifoliata
GAGTTGAGATTTTCCTATTAGGTCAGTTTATTTCACTGGCAGGCGAATATTTTTTGCGCCATTAGTTTCTACATACATGCAATTCTACAAATCAAAGTTTGACATATATTCATAAGTAAATTACTAAAATCACAAGAAAAAAAGTTTCTCTACATAGAAATATTTGATTTGTCTGCAAAGAGGAATTACACTATAGAAGTGCTAAGTATTTTTCATTTCAAATTACCATGTGAGGGTTAATGTTGAATCAATTTGAAGCGCTTGATAATCATTTTGTTTTTAACCTTTAGAGCTTGTTTGATAAACATTAACCATTGAATTACGACGAAAACCAAAAACCAACAAATGAAAAAGTTCAAGTTATTTTCACTTTCAAGTTTTATTTCATACATTCCCGTCCATTTCTTTCCCACTTTATACTTTCCTTTTATCTTTATCTTCAAGACGAAAACTAAAAACTACAAATGAAATGAACGATACAACTCCATACCGAGAAGAAAAACACTTTGGGCCTTAAACCCAGGTCCTCAGCCATAGAACAGTCCATTAGGCCCATTAGAGTTTCTTCGTTTCAACTTCCAAATAAAGTTAACCGGAGTGACTCACTGCTGGACACCGACTTGACTTGACGAGACGTCTGCTTTATGCAAATTTCAAAATTCAAACATTACTTCACCATTTGTCCTTTCAAATATCTAGGGTTTCATCACCGTCCTACGCAGAATCTAAATTCGCAAGCTTTTTAACATTTGGGGAAATTGCAGTTCTGTTGTAAGTTAGAAATTGGAGCTTCAATGGCGGAAGAAAGTGAGGCTTTCTATGTCGTTCGGAAGGGGGATGTCATTGGCATTTACAAAAACTTCACGGATTGCCAAAACCAAGCCGGTTCTTCGGTAAATTTTTACCACCCTTTTATCAATGTTATAGAAAATTGAGCTGATTTTCTCTGCTTTTCCCAATTTCTTGATCAATTTTGGCTAACCTAGTTGAATTTTCAATTGGGATTTCTTTAATTTGTTAAAATAACTGTAATTTCTTCCTGCATTGTTTGGTTATTGTGTACATTGTGTAAAAGACTTGTGCTTTCTGGTGGTAGTGTGAGATTTTTGCTTCTAGTTACAATTTGTTCTGTGAAAAATGCTTCTAGAGATTGATAAAAAGTGCTTTTGTAAGAAGTTAATATAATATGAGGTTTTTTTTTTGCTTTTTAGGTATGCAATCCTTCTGTAAGTGTGTTCAAAGGCCACTGTTTGCCTAAGGAGGCTGAGGAGTACCTCGTCTCGCACGGCCTTAAGAATGCTTCTTATACTATCAGTGCCAGTGATGTGAAAGATGACGATCTTTTCGGAAAGCTTGTCGCTTGTCCTTACCAGGTTTGATGACTTGCTCTGCTCTTTTCCATGGCATGTGGCATGGAATAGTTATCTTATTGTAGGCGATCTTATATTCGGTTACTGATTGTGTAATTGGGCATGTTTATAATTTTCAGCAGCCAGATTGTCCTGCCAAGGACTCACTGCCAAAGAGATCGCAGGAGGAGGTCGGGTCTATTACATCCCTGACCTCTCAGACTCAGAGAAAGCATTTCAAATCTGATAATCAAACTGAAGCTGTTGCAAATTCATATAGTTGTGTAAGTTTCCGTTTGTCACATCCGCTAATAGTTTATAGTAAACTTAATCTACCTATGTTTCTACTTGTGCATATTCATAATTTTTCAGCAGCCAGATTCTTCTATAGTAAAATTAGCTGCCAAGGACTCACCACCTAAGAGATTGCAGGACATGATTGGATCTACTCCATTCCCGATATCTCAGAGGAGGCATTTCACACCAGAAAACTGCATTGAAAATCTAGGAATTTCTTCTTTTTGTGTAAGTTTTATTGGTGAAATCGAACGTGTCGAATCACATTGTTATGGTTATGATAAGTTAAGATTTGAAAAATGTTTGGGACCTATGTCTTTTTTCAGCAAACCTGTATACTTGAGTTTGATGGTGCTTCAAAAGGCAATCCTGGACAATCTGGTGCAGGAGCTGTGCTACGAGCTGAAGACGGAGGCGCTGTATGCACTTCATTGAAACAATTTAGTTCTTTTTACAGCTTATTTTTTGTAAAATCTATCCCTTTAATTATATGGTTGGGTTTTTTAGGTGTACCGTTTGCGTGAAGGGGTGGGAATTGCAACAAATAACGTCGCAGAATATCGAGCTGTAATTCTGGGATTGAAATATGCTCTTGAGAAAGGATATAAACACATTCGTGTTAAAGGAGATTCTAATCTTGTCTGCATGCAGGTTCGTAGCTTTGTGTATGTTATAGCACTTGAGTTTTTAAAGTCCTTCGTTTTCTTCTACTTAACCTGTTTTGACAATAAATTTCATATCTGTTTGTCCATATGTTTTGCGATGCTCTCTGATAAAACAGGTTCAAGGTCTCTGGAAAACAAAAAATCAGAATATGGCTGACCTGTGTCAAGTGGCCAAGGAGCTCAAAGACAAGTTTATGTCATTTGAGATCAATCATGTTCTTAGGGTAAGTTCAGTCATGCTAGAAGAAAGTTTTGTAATGTAAGACTTGTATAATAAATCTTCAAGAGTTGAAGATCTCGTTTTTGAGGAGAGCATGGGAACGGATCAAACATTGAACTCCTTCGAAAGTGACACTTTCTGCTATTTGTTGCAGGAATACAATTCTGAGGCTGATGTTCAAGCAAATCGAGCAGTAAATCTTCGAGGTGAGTGGCTTCCAAATCTACCAAATTCATCAAGTTTTGATGGTTTATACTTGTTCCCATTTATTCGAACTGATCGGATCTTATGCTTGAACAGATGGACAAGTTGAGGTGGATTGGAATGGGAAGTAGCTCAAATAAAATGCTGGAAAAAGGGGAAGGCATTGTTTTGTAAGCCGAAAGAATTAGTCTATTAGAATCGGACTTGTTTAAACATATGCAATCAGATCCTGTTGGGTAAAAGATGTTTGTGAACTTTTGATGGAGCAGAGCGCTCCTTGATATGTACATCCCAACTCCTTAATGTAAAAATTCTGAGTGATCGTTTTGGAACCCAAAACTTATTGCTTACATTACATGGGGCTTGTCTGAGGGTGCTGATCTTGGAAGCACTTTTGCTCGTACGCTCTTTAGTTAGAAGTGCATTTGTTAGAAACACATTGAACTTTTGATTATATTTTTCTGTTAAACATAGTTAAAAACGCTTTTGATTGAAGTATTCTAATGTATATGGGAAGAGAGCAAGATTCAAACATGGGTGCAAATTTGAGAAGATGAAAATTAACGGACGGCTGGGATTAATTTCTAACCAGTTGAAAGATAAAAGATGGCTCTAGGAAACTGGATAGGGAGCCAAAGGCCCAAAGGGCCCAATACCCGTTTCTCTCTCACACACTTCTTCCACTCCTTCTCTCAGAGGACTTGGCTGGATAATGCTCTGGTGAGAAAACACAGAGGAATCAGAAACGAAGATAAAACTCACCGCAGACAAATGGCCACCGTTTCAGCCTCCGCATTCTCTCCTATCCAATATCTCCGCACCCCAAACCATTCCCATTCTCAGGATTCCGATTCTCTCTCCAACCCTCTCGTTTCGAAACGTTTCCACCTCTTTCCAGCGCTTAACTTACAAGGACCGCCGGTCCCGGAGACCACAATTCTGAGGGCCGTCGAAGAGGAAACCCCAATTCCAGCTGAAGAAGAAGCAGCGGTCAGCAGCGAGCAGCCGGAGCAGCCCGTTTCGGTCCCCGTTTCACCCTCGGCTTACTCTCACCATGGTTTTTCAAATTACTCGAAATTCGCAACTTTATGAACGAATTGCATATCTTTTGTTTCGGGCTGGCTTGGAAGTGCTTTGTAGGAAGTAGTTCTGCTCAGAAATACTTCTGCTAGAAGTGTTTTCCTGGTGAAATTTTAACTTTTTGCTGTCAAACGTCCGCAAAAATAACTTTTGGTGTAGCGCTTTTAGCCATTTCAAACATTCCCAAACCATTCATTTGCTATAATCTGCAACTTGATGTGGGTTTTTAGGGTTAATTTTGCTGGTACCCTGCAAATTTTGAAGAAATTGTTTTAATTTGGAGTTTAACAGTTCATACGTTGATGAATTACAAGTCCTTTGTTTTGTGCCAATATCTGAAGGCGGATGGAACAATGAGTAGTGCAACTATCCATCTGTAACCAAAAAGCCTTACAGGTAGCTACATCATTTTCATTTTCTGTAATTTTAGATGTTGAAATTCTGAATTAAATTTCATAATTTATTACAAATCATGGATTTTTGCAGGAAACTCAAGGCGTTACAAACTTAAAAGTTGAAGTCATTGAGGTATTGCAACTGTTGAGGTGCGTATGAAAATTCCTATCTCGGGTCTTGTAACAAATAGCGAAATATATGTTATCCAATTATCCGTAATAGTGTGGTGTTACCTGACGTTTTACCTTTCGAAGTTCGAATCCCTATTCACATATATTAGAGTAGTATATATTATATATCGACTTGTCAAAGATAATGTGTATCTGAACATCGTCCTCAATGCTTGATTTTCCTCAAATTTCTATGTACTTTGATCACATTGTATTCATTTGGGGAGTTTTTAGTTTGTTTGACATGCATTTAGGTTCTAATGGGATTTATAGGTTAATAACTTGTTCTCTTGTTTCCAGTTGACAGAACAGACGACAGTACAAGACTACTGGGGTGGCTTCGAGTTTGGTGGAGACCATACAGAGTTCAGGATTTAAGCTACAGACGTTGAATTTAAGTTTCGATGAAGAAGAGGGAAGTTGCTGCTGTCTGAATCTTGTAATGCTGCTGGTCTAGGATTTGAGAAATTTGAGGTAAAACGAAAAATCGAGAAGTATAGTGTTGAATCTGTTTCCTTGTATTCATGTTTTGTACTATTGTAGTTACTGAAGGATTGAAATTATGTTTCGCAAAAAAACAAAAACAGGAATTTTCTCTGTTGCATGTCAAAAGTGCACATTTAAGAAGTTACGTATAAGATAGTAGTTAGATCCGTTAGCTTAAATGATTTGAATTGTTCTTGTGAGTTGACTCTACTTCTACCATAAAGTTTAATTTTCTTGACACGAGATAGAAATGAGACGAGGGAAGAGAAAAGAGAGATGTTTATTTTTTTAATTTTATTAATTAATTTTTAATGTTTATTGTCCAAGTGACACAAATTTGATGGATCACGGATCTACTACGTCATCGATTAACGAAGCACTTAATAGATAAACTAATGAAAGTGTAAAAAAGTGTCGAAAAAATTAAACATTAAGAATAAAAGTGAGATGAAAAAAATTAAAAATAATAAAGTATCAATTTCGATATTCAAAAAATAATAAAATGAAAATTATCAAAAAACAATTCCACGTAACTTTTGTTTAGTTTTTCTATGTGCAGACCTCGTGCGGAGGATATTAATTTACTTGGGATGACACACACTGTGACGCGAGGAGATGGGCGAAAAGGGAAAATATAGATATAGTCATATCATATAGATATATAATGGTTAGTAGACGGGTTCTTGTCCTAGGGGATGGTGGGTCGAACTCTCGAGTCAGATTTTTGAGACAGCAAACCATAACTTGTGTCTCTATCGTAATCACATCTCATCAAGCATGCAGTTGGCATGCATATCATCACCCTAATCCAAATATAGCATAGATATTTATTTTAAGTTAATAAAATATTATTATAATTTTAAATAAATTTAGTTATTGTGTTATCCTCTCTGAAAGTGGGGTAAATTTACAGTGACCATGGCGTTAGATCTTTGCGATACCATTAGTTAAAAAGGAGGGAGAAGGGAGGGAGAGAGGGGAAAAAGAAGGGTGAGATCGGTGTAGCGTTAATCTTCCAGAAAATAGCTATCAAGGTCCACGAAAATGTTCAACAATTCCACTTTGTCCCAGAAGAAAAGCTCTCCAAATCATATTTGATATGTGATTTGACGTTCCATTTTACCCTATGCTGTTGAATCTGTTAAGTTTTCCGTTTAGGATGCTAATATGGCATGTTAGGGACTCAATACGTGTAAAAGGTAAAAGAACTTCTTTTGTATAACATTTATTATTAAAGATATACTATGTATAACATACATGATGATATCGTCGTTGAGTTGAAGAGATTTACCTAAACTAAATAGTAAATACGCAAGCGAGGCGGAGCTTCAAACTATTAGCAGGCGAGTGTGTAATAGATTTGAGATACGAACCCTATTTAATAAAGTTCTTATTCCACATCTTTTGGTTTTGAGAGAGGAGAGAAGGTCTTAAGTGCGAGTGACATAAGTGGTGAGCCATAAGATGGTGTGAGGAAGTTGAGGTCATTAAATAGTTTATGGTGGGATTATTGCATGAAGTGTATGCTGAATCATTATATGGTTTTGTGTCTAGGGTTCTCACGAACATGTAATCCGAATGCCAGAACTCCCTAAGAATTTTCCCCTAAGAGAGGCTCTTCTACCTATATATGCAATTATGACAATATTTAAAACTACTAATGTAATGGGAAAAGTGCTTCGATGGTCGTACCGTTGATAGTGCAGTAATTTAGATAGTCAAATTAATTTGCGGCGAATTCCCAAATGAATCTTAAATCTTTCAACGGTCACGTACCATTGAATGGTACGTACCATAGTAAACTCAATGTAATGTTATGTTTTAACTTTATATTACGTTATTAACTTAAAATGCGGCGCAATGACTTACACGGTGTAGGGAGATTTGCTCCACAGTCCCCACCTCTCAGCACTATTTATACCAATTCCCCTGCTTCTCTAGAATCATCACTATCTCAGTACTTCCTTTTCGGTTCTTAGCCTTTCCAGCTGTTTTTATTGGCCCCAAAGCCGTGCTCCTTCTCTTTGCAACTATTCTTTCCTTTTTTTTTCACTACTATGGTAATTATCTGTCCCTTCACACCCCTAATAACATTTTATTTTCTTTTTTTCACATTAAGTAATTAGTTTTATTACTTTTGGTTTAGCTTCCATTTTATCTGGGTGTGTCTAAATTGATTGATGTTCTTGTTTTTGTAGGCTTCATCCACTTGACCATCATGAGGAACTTCGAATTATTGTTTAGTTGAATAAGAATTCTCTAGCCTTTGAGTAATTATACTTTGCACAAGCTTTCATCTATTTGATTTTAACATCTGTTATCAGAGCCCCATCACGGGGCTGATCAAATCCTGCGACTTCGAGGTACTAGAGTGAAGAAACAAAAGATATGGCGTCAGATAGTAACCGTCTAGATATATGAAAGCATCTTGAATATGTGGAATACGCAAATATATTGAATGCGGATTAATAGGACCGATAGCTTCCAACCGCAAAAACAAAATATTTTCGATTAGCAAAATCAATAATTATTTACGCATGACAAAAGGAAATTTTAAACAAAGTTTATGCAAATTGGTTGTTATAGATCTGCTGGCCGGGTGCGGGATTC
Organism: Gillenia trifoliata; assembly: GCA_018257905.1. Taxonomy (NCBI): domain Eukaryota; kingdom Viridiplantae; phylum Streptophyta; class Magnoliopsida; order Rosales; family Rosaceae; genus Gillenia; species Gillenia trifoliata. Next base: position 1,606,074 of record CM031082.1, read on the forward strand.
CGGCATAGGATGTGGTTGATGTTTATGTAGACTTGCTGCTGGGTGCGGGATTAGGCGCTAGGATGTAGTTTATGTTCATGTTGCTTGATTTTTTGGCTTGATGTTTTTACATTGTGCAACCTGCAATGAACCAAAAAGCGTGAAAATTAGAAACCAAACCAAAAGCAACGAACTAGAAAAATTGTTTTTTTTTTTTTTTTAAATTTTTTGTTTTGTTTTTAATTAAAAAAGTAAACGAAGCGAACTAGAATAAAAGAACAAGATAGAGTTAGAAATGTTGGGTTGCCTCCCGATAAGCGCTTTAGTTATCGTCTATAGCGCGGCGTGGCTGGTGATCGGATCAGCGGGTCTTTCGAGTCATAGAACTCCTTTGCAACGTCATAGGGTATCTCAAGATAAGGCTTCAATCGATGTCCATTCACCTTAAACTCAAACCGATAGTGTCATTCTTGATCTCCGACTCCATGTGAATAGGGACACTCACCGAGACTTGAGTTTTAAAATAATTTCAACCTTGAATTGAAAAGTAAAACCTTCTTCCACAGTATGTGAAATTCTTTAGGAGAATTTCTTGTCATGAAAAGCCTTAGTCTTCTCCTTAGAGATCTTTGACCTCTTGTAGCTTCATTAGCATTTCCTCGAAGCTCGTTGAAATTTGCCAACTTCCCTCTTACGTACTTACGTCTCCACTTTAGCGAAGTGTCTTTGGAAATCTGGCCCCCCATCCAGTGCAACATTAATTTCTCCCACATACCCTTATCAATTTCGTTTGTATCACTTGGTCGTGTAAAACATTAAACAGCGATCGGAGTTGATGATGCGTAGTCGAGGAAAATTGGCATGAATTCAATCCATCACAACGTCAATGCATACGAGTCTTGTTGCTTGGCGATTGTGCTTAGCATCTTGAGCAACTTGAACACGGGTGGCGAAAGTGTTGAACATGGCTAAGACTTCTGTAGTGGGATTAGTTGGAAATTTTGAAGAGGTGTTCTAATTTTAACGTTGTCTATGGTTATAGCTTGAAGAGAATTTGTTTTAGGTTTTGTTTTTAGTTTTGTTTTTGGTTTTTATTTTGTCTTGTTTTACTTGAGGACAAGCAAAAAAGCTAAGTTGAGGTATTTGATCGATCGATATTATATTATATTTTATGGTATTCCAATTTAGCTTTTATGTTTGTTTTGAGAGAATTTTGATAATTCTTTATGTATTTTTGTTATAGGATGGATTGAATCGGCACAACGCATTAAATGGACAAATTTTGGAGTTTTGGAGCTAAGGCGTTTGTGTCAGCTTTGAGCCTTAATTCTATGCGTTTGATCGTGGAGAATAGTGAAGATGGAATGCAAATTCGGGCAGATTCACGTTTTGGCCCTATTTGGCAAACAACTGATCCAAGATGACGTTTTAGGCTTCGGTTTCTTCTACAAAGTTGTAGAGGACGTTTTAGCTTTCCAACGATATATTATGGGCCTAGTCGGAGCTGATTTGGTCGATCAAAGATAGGATTTTCTGCAGCAGTCAGTCCTTGTTAGGAAATGATTAAGTAATTTAATTTTTTATTTTGGTTTCTGATTTTTTTGGGGAAGCCCTTTTTAAATGAGATTTGGTTTTCCTAGTAATATAAATAGTTGAGTCTCTGGCGTTTAGAGGGGAGAACGAATTTGGAGATTAAATTGTGGAACCCTAGGCTGAAACTTTTCTGGGTATTTCTATACTTTTATCAATTTATTTTATGATTTCCAATTATGATTATGCGTAGCTAATTCCTTTTCTAGGGTGAGGCCTTGAGCCTTTAGCATGAATATGTAGTTTCTTTTCAATTGCTTATGATATTATGTATGCTACTTTGAATTGTCGATCACTTAGGTTTAAACTATCTATTTATCTTAATGCTTGATCACCATTAGGATGTGTGAACAAGTAATTGGATGCAATTTATGTTGGAATATCACCCTTAAATTGGCTAGAGCTTACTTGTGGTTGATAATTGTAAGTTCAACAAGGCGATATCACGCTCTTGAGGTTGCATGGTTTTTCAAAGGTTTTCATAAAACTTAATGAGTACTTGCGTGTTTATATTTGATACGAATATCACGGACGGATTGCATGTTAGATATACGTTACGCTAGAATATCACTAGTAGAATATGCAACGGGAAAACTGCGCTTAGAAGTGCGTAGTGTAATTCGCCCAAGTAATTGGTAAATATATAGGATTGTTATTGGTGATGGTAGGCTAGGGTTTAACTATACTTTTTGTTTTAATAATTATTGTGAGCTTTATTTTCTATTATTTAATTTCCTGCGAATTTCTATTTATTTTATTTTAAATTCATGATTACAAATATCTATCTTTTGTATTAAATAATTAATTAAGAAATTAGTCTAAATATAAGTTATTTATATCGGTCTCTGTGGAAACGACCTTGCTTGAGTTGCTATCTCTGATAACCTGTACTCTTGCAAGTATTTTTAAAGTGATTTTCTTTTAGAATTTGAGTGTGGTAAATTATAAATGCACTGTGCGTGTAGCGGCAAAAGCATTCAATGGTCAACCGGGCCTGCTGATATCCAATTTTTTTCGGCTAGGCCCCGTGCTGATACGACTCTGTTGGGTTTTCTAATCGCGCGGTCAGGCAGGCCTGGGCCCTGGCCATATATTGCTTTGCGTTAGCCCACCTATAACTTATAAGGTAAAACGTAAGAGTGCCCGGGAATGTGAAATCACTTTTTTATCCATGTTTGGTAAAGTCCATGTGAAAAAACTGTAATTAATGATGAGAAAACAGAGGAAAAAGCAAACCCTCCGCATGAGGATTTCTTTTTTATTTGACTAACAGCACCCCCATGGGTTTTTTTTTCATTCTTTTCGGAAAATTAGCGATTGGTACGTGTCTCGTTCAATGGTACGCTTGGGTGAGATAGTGAGATTAATTTACGGCTGGTCACACAAATGAATCTTAAACTATTTAGCAGTCGTCTGTAGATTGAATGATCGTCTGCAGCTGAAGGTCATAATTCTTTTCTAAACGTTATTGCAACCAACTAACATTAAATTTAGCCAAAATTTTAGGACAATAATATCCCTTACTTTTATTTTTTCTACTTTATTCTCATCATCAAGAGTCAAAAGTTTGTATAGTACGATATAATTGATGATCGTCGTTGAATAGTTTAAGATTCATTTAGGACATCGCAAATTAATTTGGGGCATTCAATGGGCCAGGACGAATTCTGAATGATACGATATGCAAAAATTTTCAATTATTCAAACTAAAAGACCTAAATTGTCTCTTTGGCATGAGAATTGGTTGTATACGGCCCAGTGCTGCTTGGCCAGATGGCGGCAATGCAAGTGTATTCCTCATTGAGTTGGAGCCTGCTACTCTGCTGGCCATTTCACATAAATAATTTCATCCGTACAAATTTGTATGTTTGCGTTTTTACAGGTTAGGCCTATATATATAAACCCTAAATCATGAACACAACTCTTACTATCAATCACTCACGAAAAGTGCTGCATGATTCATGATGATGATGGGGTCTTTGGCATTCCCTCCTGGATTAAAGTCCCATTGGGAAAATCCAACGGCAGAGAATTAACTTCTAAAAGGAAAGTAATCTAAAAAGGAAAAGTAATCGTTCCTATATATTACAGCTGGGTTTTTAACTAGCTAGGTTTATATCGTCTATCATGTTTGTAGTTTGAATAATACGTCCATCAATTAAATTGTGATTGAACTCATATCTCAGGTTATTATCGCGCTATTCCAGCACGGCGGCGGATTTGCAGCAGTGAAGTGGTTGATCAACTCAACTGTGCCAATCGACTGATTACTCTTATCCCGCAACTATTTTTAAGTGTCGTACAGACTGCATGGCCAACTTTACTTTAGTCAAATTCGAATTGGACTCAGTGTTTTGTTCAAACTTGGGGATGTAGTTCATATACGCATGAGTTAGCAAGAAGCGTTTAATAGATAAGTAATACAAAAGTGTAAAAGTGTCAGGAAAAATTCCATGATAAAAATAAAAAATAAGATGAAAAAAAATTAAAAATAATAAAGGTCACGGAATTCCCTTGATATTCGAAAATAATAAAATAAAAATTATCCAAAAAGCGATTCTACGTAACTTTTGTTTAGTTTTTCTATGTACAGACCTCGTGCGGAGGATATTAATTTACTTGGGATGACGCGAGGAGATGCGCGAAAAAGGGGAAATATAGATATAGTCATATCATATGAATATATAATAGTTGAAGACAGGTTCCTGCTCCTAGGGAAGGTAGGTCGAACTCTCGAGTCAGATTTTGAGACAGCATACCATAACTTGTGTCTCTATCATAATAACATTTCATCAAGCATGCAGCTGGCATGCATATCATCACGTAATCCAAATATAGCATAGATATTTATTTTAAGTTAATAAAATATTATTATAATTTTAAATAAATTTAGTTATTGTGTTATCTTACGAAGAGGAGTGGGAGTGAAAATTTCTGGTCTTCCATGGCGTTGAATCTTTCGCACTAATCTCACTAGATTAAAAGGAGGCAGAAGGGAGGAGAGGGAAAAGAGAAGGTGAGATCGGTGTGGCGTTACCAGTCTTTGCGAGCAACGTCTTTGAGTCCACGAAAATGTTCAACAATTCCACTTTGTCCCCAGAAAAGCTCTCAAATCATGTTTGATATGTGATTTGACGTTCCATTTCACTATGCTGTTGAATCTGTAGTTTTCCGTTTAGGATGCTAATATGGCATGTTAGGGACTCAATACGTGTAAAAGGTAAAAAGGGCTTCTTTTGTATAACATTTGTATTAAGAGATACTATGTATAACATACATAGTGATATACGTCGTTGAGTTGAAGAGATTTATCTAAACTATAAATAGTAAATACGCAGGCGAGACGGGCTTCCAAGCTATTGTGCGAGGGCGATTGTGTAATAAATTTGAGATACGAACCCTATTTAATAAAGTTCTTATTCCTTATCTTTTGGTTTGAGAGAGGGAGAAGGTCTTAAATTCGAGTGACATAAGTGGTGAGCCATAAGATGGTGTGAGAAGTTGAGGTCATTAAATAGTTTATGGTGGGATCATTGCATGATGTATGCTGAGATATTATATGGTTTGTAATGCAGGGTTACATTACTTGGCTTAGCGTGTCAAGATAGAACTCTAAAATTTTCCCTAAGGAAGCTCTTCTACCTATATATGCAATTATGACAATATTTAAAACTACTAATGTAATGGGGAAAATTAACGTTAGTACGTCACGTTCAATGTGCGGCCATTGAAATAGTCAATTAATTTGCAGAATTTGAAATGAATGTTAGCCAATTTGATGGTACGTCTTTATTGAGAAATTGCTTGATGTAATGTTATGTTTTAACTTTATATTACGTTATTAGCTTAAAAATCTTGTAAATGACTTACAGTGTAGGAAGTTTTACTCCACAGTCCCCACCTCTCAACATATTTATACCAACTTCCCTGCTTCTCCTAGAATCATCACTATCTCAGTACTTCCTTTTCAGTTGACCATCAGCTGTTTTACAATGGCTTCCAAAGCCGTGCTCCTTCTCTTTGCAACTATTCTCCTTTTCACTACTATGGTATTATCTACATCCCTTCAAACCCTAACATTTTATTTTCTTTTTTTCACATTAAGTAATTGATTTATTACTTTTGGTTGCTTCCCTTTTATCTGGGTGTGTCTAAATTGATTTGATGTTCTTGTTTTTGTAGGCTTCATCACTTGACCATCATGAGGAACTCAGAATATGGTACTTAATTATATACTTTAAACAGTGTGGTAAAAGTGGTACATCTGCAAGACTGGGACTAAGCAAAGTTAAATATGTGGTAGGAATTTTGACCTTCAACGCTGTGAAGTGTCATTTCCAGAATAATCACTTCGGGAGACCGGGAGACCGGCTCCATCTCCGCCACTCTTGAGTCAAGGCACCCGCTCGTCCGCGCCAGTGTTCAAGGCACCCACTCCACTACTTGCCAAGCCACCAACGCCAGCATTTTACCAAGACGTAACTCCAATTTACCAGGAACCATCTACCACCTGCCTGATGGCTTGTTGGAATCCGTTAGAGTTAGGCTCTAGGGTTCCGGTCTTTTAGGTTTATTTCTGTTATGTTGAATAATTCCTCCTTTGTTTGAGGAACAAGATTATTTTTCTGTTTAAACGAAGTCATGCCCACGACTATAGGACCTGTAAAGTCGTGGGTGGTTATTTCCTTTTCCTTCGCAGTGTAAGGCTATTTATTAGCCACAATGATCGTTTGGATTGAATAAGAATTCTGCTAGCCTTTGAGTAATTATACTTTGCACAAGCTTTCAGCTATTCCTTTGGTTTTAACATCTGTTATCAGAGCCCCATCGGGGCCTGATCAAATCCTGCGACTCAGGTACTCTGAAGTGAAGAAACAAAGATATGGCGTCCGATAGTAGTTTCGTGCAACCTGCAATTCCAAAGTTTGATGGTCACTACGATCATTGGAGTATGTTGATGGAGAATTTCTGCGTTCCAAAGGAACAGCACAGGTCAAGCTTGAGCCCAATTGCAAACTCTTCGCAAAGAATTTGAAGTGCTGCACATGAAGGGCGGGGAGTCGGTCAATGGCTACTTCGGTGAGAATTCGTCATAGCTAACAAGATGAGAGAATGCATGGGGGAGCGAATGGACGACGTTGTGATCATTGAAAGATGCAGGGTCTATGACTTCCAAAATATGATTATGTTGTTTGCTCCATTGAGATCATGACCTGGACACATTGTCCATAGGCAGGGCTTGAGTAGCACATTGGTGCACGAACAATGGATCGGCCGCCATGTGGATGATGAACAAGCACTTCGAGATCACTTATGGATCCCGGCCAAGGAGGAAGAGGGTGGAGGCCGAGGCACTTGCGGAAGGAAGGAATCTGCAGGTGTTACAGCTGTCACCAACTAGGGCACTTCCAATGGGAATGTCCTAAACCTTAATGAACAAAGCGAATTATGCGAGAGACAAAAGAGGAGATGTTGTTGATGGCGCTTGTGAATTCTGGCGAGGCTGGTGGAGCACATATGGTTCCCTTGACTTTGGATGCGGCAATACATGTGTGAGAACAAGCGCATGTTCCACTGATACGGATAACAACTTTTGAGAATCGGTAAAGCTTAGGGAATGACTTGAGTCTTACTATACAAGGCAAGGGTAAGATTCGAATGGAAGTAAATGGGCTTGTGCATGTGATCACGAAGTTTTCTACGTACGGTCCCGAAAAATAATTTGCTAAGCATCGGGCAATTGCACGAAAGGGTTAGCGTGCTTATTCAACATGGAAAATGTAAAATCTTCCACCATGAGAAGGGTCTAATCATGGAAGCTGTGATGACACATAGCAGGATGTTCTTGTGCTTGCTCGCTGCGCACCAAAGGAACCACAATGCTTCTGCGACCAGATCTAGCAAATCTGTAGCCTTGTCGATACGGATACCTCGGTTGGAATGGACTCAAGGTGCTCCAACAAAAAAGAACATGGTGGTAGGGTTACCTTGTTTAAAGCCTCACAACAAGTGTGTGAGAAGCTTGTTTGGTGGGAGAGAACAACGAAGTGATCCGTTTAAGAAAGAAAGTATGTGGAGATCCTCCAACACTCTCCGACTAGTGCAATGGACATTTGTGGACCAATCAATCCGATTTGAATAGCAGCAAACGGTACCTCATCACCTTCATTGATGACTTGGTGAAGAGTTGAGATTTTCCTATTAGGTCAGTTTATTTCACTGGCAGGCGAATATTTTTTGCGCCATTAGTTTCTACATACATGCAATTCTACAAATCAAAGTTTGACATATATTCATAAGTAAATTACTAAAATCACAAGAAAAAAAGTTTCTCTACATAGAAATATTTGATTTGTCTGCAAAGAGGAATTACACTATAGAAGTGCTAAGTATTTTTCATTTCAAATTACCATGTGAGGGTTAATGTTGAATCAATTTGAAGCGCTTGATAATCATTTTGTTTTTAACCTTTAGAGCTTGTTTGATAAACATTAACCATTGAATTACGACGAAAACCAAAAACCAACAAATGAAAAAGTTCAAGTTATTTTCACTTTCAAGTTTTATTTCATACATTCCCGTCCATTTCTTTCCCACTTTATACTTTCCTTTTATCTTTATCTTCAAGACGAAAACTAAAAACTACAAATGAAATGAACGATACAACTCCATACCGAGAAGAAAAACACTTTGGGCCTTAAACCCAGGTCCTCAGCCATAGAACAGTCCATTAGGCCCATTAGAGTTTCTTCGTTTCAACTTCCAAATAAAGTTAACCGGAGTGACTCACTGCTGGACACCGACTTGACTTGACGAGACGTCTGCTTTATGCAAATTTCAAAATTCAAACATTACTTCACCATTTGTCCTTTCAAATATCTAGGGTTTCATCACCGTCCTACGCAGAATCTAAATTCGCAAGCTTTTTAACATTTGGGGAAATTGCAGTTCTGTTGTAAGTTAGAAATTGGAGCTTCAATGGCGGAAGAAAGTGAGGCTTTCTATGTCGTTCGGAAGGGGGATGTCATTGGCATTTACAAAAACTTCACGGATTGCCAAAACCAAGCCGGTTCTTCGGTAAATTTTTACCACCCTTTTATCAATGTTATAGAAAATTGAGCTGATTTTCTCTGCTTTTCCCAATTTCTTGATCAATTTTGGCTAACCTAGTTGAATTTTCAATTGGGATTTCTTTAATTTGTTAAAATAACTGTAATTTCTTCCTGCATTGTTTGGTTATTGTGTACATTGTGTAAAAGACTTGTGCTTTCTGGTGGTAGTGTGAGATTTTTGCTTCTAGTTACAATTTGTTCTGTGAAAAATGCTTCTAGAGATTGATAAAAAGTGCTTTTGTAAGAAGTTAATATAATATGAGGTTTTTTTTTTGCTTTTTAGGTATGCAATCCTTCTGTAAGTGTGTTCAAAGGCCACTGTTTGCCTAAGGAGGCTGAGGAGTACCTCGTCTCGCACGGCCTTAAGAATGCTTCTTATACTATCAGTGCCAGTGATGTGAAAGATGACGATCTTTTCGGAAAGCTTGTCGCTTGTCCTTACCAGGTTTGATGACTTGCTCTGCTCTTTTCCATGGCATGTGGCATGGAATAGTTATCTTATTGTAGGCGATCTTATATTCGGTTACTGATTGTGTAATTGGGCATGTTTATAATTTTCAGCAGCCAGATTGTCCTGCCAAGGACTCACTGCCAAAGAGATCGCAGGAGGAGGTCGGGTCTATTACATCCCTGACCTCTCAGACTCAGAGAAAGCATTTCAAATCTGATAATCAAACTGAAGCTGTTGCAAATTCATATAGTTGTGTAAGTTTCCGTTTGTCACATCCGCTAATAGTTTATAGTAAACTTAATCTACCTATGTTTCTACTTGTGCATATTCATAATTTTTCAGCAGCCAGATTCTTCTATAGTAAAATTAGCTGCCAAGGACTCACCACCTAAGAGATTGCAGGACATGATTGGATCTACTCCATTCCCGATATCTCAGAGGAGGCATTTCACACCAGAAAACTGCATTGAAAATCTAGGAATTTCTTCTTTTTGTGTAAGTTTTATTGGTGAAATCGAACGTGTCGAATCACATTGTTATGGTTATGATAAGTTAAGATTTGAAAAATGTTTGGGACCTATGTCTTTTTTCAGCAAACCTGTATACTTGAGTTTGATGGTGCTTCAAAAGGCAATCCTGGACAATCTGGTGCAGGAGCTGTGCTACGAGCTGAAGACGGAGGCGCTGTATGCACTTCATTGAAACAATTTAGTTCTTTTTACAGCTTATTTTTTGTAAAATCTATCCCTTTAATTATATGGTTGGGTTTTTTAGGTGTACCGTTTGCGTGAAGGGGTGGGAATTGCAACAAATAACGTCGCAGAATATCGAGCTGTAATTCTGGGATTGAAATATGCTCTTGAGAAAGGATATAAACACATTCGTGTTAAAGGAGATTCTAATCTTGTCTGCATGCAGGTTCGTAGCTTTGTGTATGTTATAGCACTTGAGTTTTTAAAGTCCTTCGTTTTCTTCTACTTAACCTGTTTTGACAATAAATTTCATATCTGTTTGTCCATATGTTTTGCGATGCTCTCTGATAAAACAGGTTCAAGGTCTCTGGAAAACAAAAAATCAGAATATGGCTGACCTGTGTCAAGTGGCCAAGGAGCTCAAAGACAAGTTTATGTCATTTGAGATCAATCATGTTCTTAGGGTAAGTTCAGTCATGCTAGAAGAAAGTTTTGTAATGTAAGACTTGTATAATAAATCTTCAAGAGTTGAAGATCTCGTTTTTGAGGAGAGCATGGGAACGGATCAAACATTGAACTCCTTCGAAAGTGACACTTTCTGCTATTTGTTGCAGGAATACAATTCTGAGGCTGATGTTCAAGCAAATCGAGCAGTAAATCTTCGAGGTGAGTGGCTTCCAAATCTACCAAATTCATCAAGTTTTGATGGTTTATACTTGTTCCCATTTATTCGAACTGATCGGATCTTATGCTTGAACAGATGGACAAGTTGAGGTGGATTGGAATGGGAAGTAGCTCAAATAAAATGCTGGAAAAAGGGGAAGGCATTGTTTTGTAAGCCGAAAGAATTAGTCTATTAGAATCGGACTTGTTTAAACATATGCAATCAGATCCTGTTGGGTAAAAGATGTTTGTGAACTTTTGATGGAGCAGAGCGCTCCTTGATATGTACATCCCAACTCCTTAATGTAAAAATTCTGAGTGATCGTTTTGGAACCCAAAACTTATTGCTTACATTACATGGGGCTTGTCTGAGGGTGCTGATCTTGGAAGCACTTTTGCTCGTACGCTCTTTAGTTAGAAGTGCATTTGTTAGAAACACATTGAACTTTTGATTATATTTTTCTGTTAAACATAGTTAAAAACGCTTTTGATTGAAGTATTCTAATGTATATGGGAAGAGAGCAAGATTCAAACATGGGTGCAAATTTGAGAAGATGAAAATTAACGGACGGCTGGGATTAATTTCTAACCAGTTGAAAGATAAAAGATGGCTCTAGGAAACTGGATAGGGAGCCAAAGGCCCAAAGGGCCCAATACCCGTTTCTCTCTCACACACTTCTTCCACTCCTTCTCTCAGAGGACTTGGCTGGATAATGCTCTGGTGAGAAAACACAGAGGAATCAGAAACGAAGATAAAACTCACCGCAGACAAATGGCCACCGTTTCAGCCTCCGCATTCTCTCCTATCCAATATCTCCGCACCCCAAACCATTCCCATTC
>CM031082.1:1617500-1648316 GCA_018257905.1 Gillenia trifoliata
ATAATGAATGATAGTGTTACTTTTACATTTCTTTTATTGAAGCTTTGCGTCTTGTAATTTAATTCCAACTTTCACTAGTAGAAAAAATGGCTTAGGCGACGAAGAGAAATTCGTGGCCCAAAAGAACTTTGGGCGACGAAAAAACCATATCGTCGCCTTTATTTTGTTTAGGCGACCAAACATTAGGCCACCAATTTTTTTGTCGCCTAAAGGACCTTAAGGCGACAAAACTTAAGGCGACGAAATGTTTTCGTCGCCCATAAAAAGTTTAGGCGACGAATAGTCCTTTTCGTCGCCCAAAAGATGGAAAACTGGCGCCAAATAACATTTTTGGCGCTAAATTTTTGGGCGACGAATAAAATTCGTCGCCTTAAACACTTTGAGCGACGAAGGTTTTGTGGCCCAAACTTTGGACTATAGGTGACGAATTGTTTTATTTAGGCGACGAATAATTTCGTCGCCCAAAACCTACTAGAATCATTTTCTACCCGAGAGGCAGTTTTTGCAGAAAAAATCTGCAAACTCTTTTTCTACCCGAGACCAGTTTTCCAAATCTCTCTCCCTATCTCACTCATCTCTCTCTTTCTCTCCCTATCTCACTCATCTCCCTCACCACCTCACTCTCTCTCTCTCTCTCTCTCTCCCCAAGCTAGGATTTTGCTCCTCCTCCTCCACCACCACCATTTACTATCCTCATCCTCCTCATCCTCCTCCTCCTCCTCCTCCTCCTCCTCCTTTTCCTCCTGTTGGAAATGTGCCCTAAATCCAATCATATGATGATACTTTACGGACATTTCAAATGTTAAACTAATTTAGTTTGATATAAAGGGCAATGATTATTGTTTAAAGTAGTCTCATATAAATGTTATATGCTTAAACAATAAGTCCAAGGAATATGTGCTTATGAGAATGTAATCTAAACAAGTTAGGTTCATGAGACCATTCTCGTTTATAGACATATCCTAAACGTTCCTGATCATAGGATTGCCAATTGGGCATTGACAGTCCGTTAAGATCAGTACATGTTATATCTTCTCTCAGGGAGAGTGGCTAGTCTCGAGTCATTGGTGTAAGTGACATCAAGATAAGCATGTAGGTGCTCAATAGGAATGAGTTCACTGACCGCGATCAACGATGAGTTTTCATGATCATGTCACATGAGAACTCATAGTTGGGATAATGCAAATTAGTCCTTTGACCTGAGGCATCACAGTTGTCTTGTGGTGAGGTCCTTAATCTTTGATTATGTCAAAGGCACCCCATCCGAGGGTGTCCACGGCATCGTTGGGGTTAAGCTACTTAGCCATGGAGGCAAGTGAATGCGCAACAAGGGATCTCTAACCTTCAAACGGTTTGAGGGAGAATACTCTATGATATGATTAAGAATCTCTGGCCAGAGTATGAATAAGGTTTTGGAAGTCGTTCCAAATCATATTCAATGTAATCATATAAGTAATGGAATCACATTGGATAGTAGACATGAATAAACTATCAAACCAAACAATGTGACCGAGAGTATTGTATTAGAGAAGGACCGTATTGCATTGCAATCCTAACTGAATAGGTTTCTCCACCTCTTCTGATTAGCTTGGGTAGCCATGACATACTGCTAGGTGTCACTCATGGTTTGTGGATGCCCTATAAGTGTATAATCACTTAAGGGAAGAATTGAAAGTATGTTTCAATTCGGAATTGATTTGAAAGAGTTCTAATCCTCCACTGCCTTGCTAAAAGGAACCTAATGGATCGCACACCGTGTAAGGTAGAGTTTGATGCAAAGAATGGAGATGAGTAAGAATAATTAAATGGTTTAATTATTTATGGCAAGGATTAGTTAATATGTTAATTAATCAAACGAATAAGTTCGTTAAAGACCTCGGGTTGTTTTTGGGCTTCAAGGCCCAATGGGCTTCGAACGTCAAGCACATTGACTTAAGTTGTATGACAACTTAATGGCTAATAATAGATTAGGGCCCAATAGCTCAAACAACCCAATATGGCCGGCTATAAGGGAATGTATAGCAAACTTGCTTTAATTGCAAGTTTGCCACTACATTGTGGAAAAAGCTATAAAGGAAACTTTATAGAATTTTCAAGATTAAGGGTTTTCTTTTGTGAGAATGATTGAGCATGAAAATGCTCTCTTCTCTCAAAGAGGCTAGCTCCCTAGAGGAATTTAGCTAGCAATCTATTTCCTCTAGGACACTCATCTTCTCATCAAGACTCTCCTTGGTGAAGAAACTTAGAGGTTCCCTACTTTGGGAACTTGGAGAAACCAATTCTTTGATCATCCTTCGAAAATGTTCTTGGAGCAAAGAAGCTTGGAATGAAGACCCTCTCCATGGGTGATTAACCTTTGCTTATGCAAAGAGGAATCTACAAAGGTATAAGATTTCACAACTCAAATTGTGCTTGAGTTTTGTTCTTGGTTCACCACATCTACTAGGCTTTGAATTTCTTGGGTTAAGTTTCGTTTTAAGTGCATAGAAGCATGTTTCCGCCTTTAATTGTTAAATGCATGCTTAATGATGTTGCTTAATGAACTCGGTTAATCCGCAATTTTTCCTTCACCTCCACCACCACCGGAAATCGTTAACGGTAATTTTTAGTTTTTAATATTTTATTATTATTTATGAATTGTAATTAACATAAATTAATTAATTTTGTATAGGTTTGTTGCATAGGAGTTTTGGAGGAGCACCAATTTGAAGGTATTTTCTTAATTATTTTATGTTGTTGAAATACGAATTTATTTTATATGGTTGTCTATGCAAATGATTTGTATGTGTTGAATAATTTTATGTTGTATTGTAAGTACAAAGTTAATTAATGGTAATTAACTTTGTACGAATTTATTTTGTGTTGTACGTACGAAGTTAATAGTAATTAACTTCGTATCTATTTTTTTAACAAAACCTTAGTTTCTCGTTTGAGAATTAATTGGATTCGTGCATGGATGCGAAAGCGTGACTGCGATCCAATTGATTCTTGAATTGTCCCATTTTTGGACAGTTTGGGAGTGCACATTTGCGTGTCGTAGTTTGCGGTTCACGGATTAGGTTTCGATTGTGGGTTTTTGGTAACATCTTCTTACGTTCTTCAAGTGCATAGTAGATATTTTATAACTACGTCGTGCACTTGGAGAACTGTAGGGAGATGCTGCCAAAATTTGCCCATGTCGAAATCTAATCTTGGTGGATCCGTAAACTACAGCACACAAATGTGCACTTCTGAATGGGATAGGGCCTTTACCGGAGTCATAAGGTGACGAGACATAGTTGAAGTTATTCTAATGCTCTCTATCTCTCTCTCTCTCTTTGTAATGTGGTAACAGGAAAAATGGACAGGCAGTGGATATATAATCCGAACAGATGTGATGCTGAATATTTGGAAGGAGTAGATAATTTTATTGAATTTGCAACGAGACACAACCGGGGACATTCTCATATCAAGTGTCCGTGCAGATTATGTAATAATCATATGTGGGAGACCCCTAACCATGTTCGCCATCATTTGGTAAGAAATGGGATGACGTATACCTATACCATATGGAATCATCACGGGGAACCATTACAGCAAGCTTCGTCTTCGTACTAGTCACGAGCGGAGAGTGGTGAAAGAAATTTATCTGGTAATGACCAAGTCATGGGTATTATAAATGACTGTTATCCGTACGCCTCGATCAATGACGATGAGGAAGTGGGGGATGATGTGCCTCCCGCGATGGACAAGGAAGATTTGATAAGTATGAAAGGTTATTGAAAAATGCCAAGCAAGAAGTATACCCGGGTTGCGAAGAATATTCGGTTCTTACGGCGATTGTGGAGTTTATGCAAGGCAAGATGAAGTTCCGTATGTCAAACCGGTGTTATGACTACTTTATTGGTATTTTTGCCACGATGCTTCCAAAACATAATTGTTTGCCTAAAGATTATAAAAGTGCTCAGAAGGTGCTGAATGGTCTCGGCTTAGGGTATGAAAAAATCCATGCATGTGTAAATAATTGTATATTGTTCTATAAGGAAAATAAAGATTTGGATAAATGCCCTATTTGTGACGAGCCGAGATATAAAATCACACCTAAAAAAAGAAAGACGAAGATTCCAAAAAAAGTGTTGCGTTATCTTCCATTAACTCCTAGGTTGCAACGCTTGTACATGTCGACGCACACTGCAACCGACATGAGATGGCATAAGGAAGAAAGGGTTAATGATGATGTTATGAGGCATCCTGCAGATGGCCAGGCATGGAAAGACTTTGATCAGATGTACCCTGAATTTGCAGCAAACCCACGTAATGTCAGACTGGGACTTGCCATCGACGAATTTAATCCGTTCGGAGTTCTAAACCAAACCCACAGCACTTGGCCGATCGTCGTAGTTCCTTATAATTTGCCGCCTTGGAAATGCATGAAAAAGGAATTTACGATGATGAGTCTGTTAATCACAGAAGATCCAGGAAAGTCCATAAACGTCTATTTGCGCCCGTTGGTTGATGAGTTAAAGAATTTATGGGAAAACGGTGTGCGTACATTTGATAAGTCCACCGGAAAGATGTTCACGTTGCGAGCAGCAGTGATGTGGACGATACATGATTTTCCTGCTTATGCAATGATTTCCGGTTGGAGTACGAAAGGTTATATGGCATGCCCAGTTTGCAAGGAAGACGTCACCTCCGATTGGCACGCCGGAAAGGTTTGTTATATGGGTCATCGTAAATGGTTGTCGTGGGATCACGAGTGGCGTATGAACGATACATCTTTCGACGGCAAAACAGAGACCCGCCTCAGACCCAGAGAATCTTCGGGAGATGATATTCTGGCTAAGTTGAACAGTTTAGAATTCGGTCCATCTGGCAAAAGTGTTACTGGGCCCAGACCATCTTCGCATCATAACTGGACGCATAAGAGTATTTTGTTTGAACTCCCATACTGGTCCAAGTTAAAGCTGAGACACAATTTGGACGTGATGCATATTGAGAAAAATGTTTGTGATACATTGGTGGGGACAATTCTAGACATTGAGGGTAAATCGAAGGACACGATAAAAGCTCGTCTGGATTTGGAACGAATGGGCATAAGGCGCCCCTTGTGGATGAAGAAAGTTGGCAGTGTACTCAGAAAGCCTCATCCGTTTTTCACTGTGAAACCTGAGGGGAAGAAACAATTTTTCAAGTTTCTTTCTTTCGTACAATTTCCAGATGGGTATGCTTCAAATATCTCGCGGTGCGTGAACGTGGAGACAAATCGATTTTCGGGATTAAAGAGCCATGATTGTCATGTGCTCATCCAGCGCCTTCTCCCAGTTGGTATTCGAAGTCTGTTGCCTTCTGATGTGGTTAACCCGATAGTGAAGTTGTCCAGATTTTTCGCCCAATTGACTGCAAGGTCGTTGCGTGTGTCAGATGTAAAAAAATACGGAGATGAAATTGTACACATCCTTTGCAAGTTCGAGCAGATTTTTCCGCCAGCTTTTTTTACTAGTATGATTCACGTGATGATACATTTGGCGGATGAGGCGTTGCTTGGTGGACCAGTCAACTATCGGTGGATGTATCCAATAGAAAGGTAACGTCGACCCATGGCCTTTGTATGATTCTTCATCATTTTATACTTGTTTATTAATTACAAAAGCCGGTTTTCGATTTTGCAGGCTTCTTGGAGAGTTTAAAAAATTTGTGCGCAACAGGGCCAAGCCGGAAGGATCCATTGTGGAGGCATGGATCGCATATGAGTCGCTCACTTTTTGCGCAATGTATCTAACTGATGTTGAGACGACTTTCAATCGGCCCCAACGCAGTAACGACGGTGGTGTTATGAAAGAAAAACTTTCGGTGTTTGCACAAACTGCACGTCCGTTTGGCTCGTCACCAAGAGACGAATCATTTTCTGAAAAGGACATGGAGGTAGCGCATTGGTTCGTACTCAACAATTGTGACGAGATTGGCTCGCTTCTGGATGAGCATGAACATTTGATAAGCAGTTCATATCCTTCAAATTTACATGCCGAGAAACACCGTGCATTGTTTCCTCGTTGGTTGCGCGAACATGTAAGTTTTGTACTCTTTGGTTTCTTCACATTTTAGGTTTTTCGTCATTGTCTTCATCTGATCTTGAACTAACAAGATTAGAATTTTTTGTACTCGTTGAACTAGGTTTTGAAACTGAAGGAAGAGAATTCGCCGTCATACACCGAAGAATTATATAACTTGGCGGTCGGACCGTTTCGCGCTGAATTGTACTCAGGGTGTCATGTGAACGGCGTTAAGTTTGTGGATGCTCAGCGTGATGACAAGTTGTTAACTCAAAATAGTGGGGTCTTCGTCCCGGGCGGTGGCGACAGTGCCGATATTGAGTTTTATGGCAAACTAACAAGTGTTGTACAAGTGCTTTACAAAGACCGATACCAAGTGATTTTGTTTAAGTGTCATTGGTTTGATACAAATCCAAACACGAACGAAAGTGTTAAGCGAGACGAAGGGTTAGTATCAGTGAACACTAACACACGTTGGTACGATGAAGACCCTTACATTTTAGCAATTATGGCGAAACAAGTCTTCTATCTTGATGACCCGAAGGCGGGGGATGGTTGGAAAGTTGTGCAAAAAATTCATCACAGAAACATATATGATATTCCTGACGGAGATAATAATGAAGACAAAAGCGGACCTGACCAACAACTTTCATCGGAAATAGATTTTGTTTTGGCAACACCGGTGGATAGAAATGTAATCCAAGAACCGCTTGAGGTAGCTGGAATGCCTGAAATCGAAATACCGATTGATTCCATTACAATTGACCTCGGTGATCTGAGACGCTACAATCCCTCTGACCCCGTACGGACCGAGGACAGTGATGGTGAGGAATCATATGCAAGCAGCGAATCTGAACTACCAAGCGAAAATGATGAAAGTGACGACGATGATGTGTATTGTATTTCTGATTCAGACTAGCAAGGTTCGGATGTGCTGAAATTATAATTTGTAATTTGTAATTTGTAACGGATGTGCTGAAACATACAGTGAACTTGTAATTTGTAACGTTGTCAAATTATTAAGAATAGACAATGAAACATAAATTATACGTTGTCAAATTATTAAGAATAGACATTGAAACATAAATTATACCTTCATTTACCAAGGAAAAAAAAATATTGCAAATGCATCTTAGGCGACAAATATATTTCGTGGCCCAAAGCTACTTTGGGCGACGAAGGCTTATTCGTGGCCCTCTGTGATACTTTGGGCGACGAATAACCGTTCGTGGCCCAAAATATCTTTGGGCGACGAAGGATTATTCGTGGCCCAAAGTAGCTTTTGGCGACGAATAACCGTTCGTGGCCCAAAGTAGCTTTGGGCCACGAATAAGCCTTCGTCGCCCCAAATGAAAAAAATATTTACCTGATTTCTATAAGAATCAAAACATTTTATGAAATATATCTTAGGTGACGAACTTATATTCGTCGCCCAAATTGTCTTAAGGCAACGAATAAGACTTCGTTGCCCAATTATTCGTCGCCCAAAAGGTATACCTTCATTTTTTAAACCTGTCTATTTTTAAGGTTTTGGGCGACGAATGAGTGTTTGTCGCCTTAACCTATTTTTTAATTTACACTAAAAAATCTCTTAATAAAGTAAATGATAATGGGGAAAATTTTGTAAAAAATATACAAACGCTCGTACCGAGAAGGCCTACAACTTTCGTTTACGTGTCATCTCCAAAATCGAACACTAGAAACGATGAAGCCTATATTGCAAATTTAACCGTCAATTAACGTTTACGTTTACGCTCGGTTATTATATATGTGCATTGTTTTTTCATGCCGGTTCTTTTTATGAAAACTTGATCTTTTACTAAATCTAATAAGATGAACGGTTCAGATTTTTTATATTATGTCCCCATCTTTATATTGTAGTCAAATTTGTATAAGACGTTATATAATTTATGGAAACTATATAACATCATCACACTTTTCGATCAAATGTTAATACGGGGCCATTCTATGAACGATCGGAACCGTTCATCTTACTACATTCGGTAGAAGATCATGTTTTCAAAAAAGAATCGGGATGAAAAAAACTCTATGGACATAAAAACGGAGTGTAAATGTAAACGTTGATCGACGGTTACAAAAGAATATAGCCTTCATGGTTTCTATTGGTCATCTTTTGGAGATGACACCTTAACGGAAGTTGTACACATTTTCATTACGAGCGTTTTTGTATTTTTTACAGATTTTTCCCACTTCTAAATTACTTATTATGATTTTTCCCACTTTCTGATCTTTAGGCGACCAAAAACATATTCGTCGCCTCAATTGGTTTTGGGCGACGAATTATTCGTCGCCTAAACCTTGAAATTGGCTCACCGCCAAATTTTTTGGCTGATTTTGAAAATTTTAAAGGTTTTGGGAGACGAATTTTTGGGGTTGGGGCGACGAAACGGATTCGTCGCCCAAAGTTGGCTGATTTTGAAAAATTTTAATGAACTTTTGGGCGACGAATTTTTGGGTTGGGGCGACGAACCCATTTCGTCGCCCAAAGTCCTGTGGTTTAATTGCACCCCGTGCTCTTTCTTTTTCTTTCTTCTGCACTGTCTTCCTCCCTCAACCCAGACGGCGAATCTGAACGCACGAGCTCTCAGCCCAGACGCCGACGACCTCGTGCTCCGGGACGGATTCCATCTCTCTCTCTCTCTCTCTCGAGGTAGGATTCAAAGTTTGAATTTTTGTTCTTGAATTTTGGATATTGAATTTTTGTTCTTGGTTTCAAAGTTAGGAATTTCAGTTAGGATTTGGAATTGAAATTGAAATTGAAATTGAAATTTGATTTGGGATTTGGAATTGAAATTGATTTGGGTTTATGGACAGTGAGCAATTTCAGTGTGTGCTGTGCGTGTGCAGTCAGTAATTTGTTCGAATTTTCAGTGTGTGCTGTGCTGTGTGTGTGTGTGCTGTGCTGTGTGTGTGTGTGCATTCAGTGCTCAGGTGGCTGTAGGATGTGAGTAGGAGTAGGCTAAATTCTTGGTTCAAACCCTCTGAAGTAACAAAAAAAAAAATTAGTACCTCAATTTCTTTGTGTTATTAAACCAGAAAAAAGTTTAAAATTAAACCAGAAATTTCATTGAGAATTAAACAGGTAATCAACTACAAATTACATAAATTCAGCACTATTGCATTTTAATACAAATCTTTAATTATACATACTTAGTAGGCCTTTGACTTTTGCTGCATAAATGAGTTCACAAGCTACTAGTTTTACTGACTAAGTAAATTGGTCGGTTTATATGGCTATATTCTCCCAATACTCATTGCATTTTTAGCAAGTAAATTGGTCGGTTTTATGGTTCTATTAAACTTGTGATATTGTAGCTGAATGTATGCAGTGTATGTATGCTGAATGTATGCAGTATATGTATGCAGTGTATGCAGTGTATGTGTCTGCATTGTATGCAATGTGTGTAAAGCAGTTTGGATTTTCAATTAACAAAAAATATATATATGTACACTTGTATGCAATGAATTGCGTTAAGATTTGGGGAAAACGAATCAAGATAGCATGCATTTTCTTCATTCCTCATGATCCATATATTCAAGATTTTAGTGTACTCCATAAATTAATTAAGTTATCAGTCAACAACACTTAATGTGCAAAATGGTGCATGTTATTGCTTCTATTATAGGTTTCAAAGATGCTGCTGCATTACAATTTAAAAAACTAGTTATAGTAACTTGAAATAATCAATGGTGCAACCTTACACCTCTATCTTTACAATTCGATGCTTCATCTTCATCGGCACACCTTTATCTTTGCTGTAAAAGAATCTGTATGACTACCAGTCAGTTTCTATTTTGGTTGGGCATTGTAGAATTTAAATATCAAGTGCATAGTTTGAATATTCATAACAGCAGGTTCTGTATTTGGATTTGTAGTGGATTATAATTTAAGAATTTCATCTGATGAACATCCTTAAAATTTCGGAATAAGTAATAGGTCTTCGGCCAGCTTTCCAGATAGAAAGGAATTACTAAATACAGAAAGTACTTCTATTAGGCTATTAGGCATAAGGATCTGATGTATTTGCTGTTAGGCTATTATGTGATGTATTTGCTGTTGCTTCTGGTTTATGTGAAAGGGCATAAGGATCTGTTGCTTTTGGATGTTTAGGTGAAAGGATATATGGTTGGTCAAGTATGGTTGGTCAAGTGGGAGAAGTTGTAATAAGATACCATTTGCTAATTTTTCATATATGGTTGGTCAAGTGGGAGAAGTTGTTTTCAATGGTGCCATTAGAATGATAGTGGGTTATGAGACCACCTACCCATCCATGCGTTGACCAATTTTTTGTTGGATATTAACCCTAATAATGTTTGTAAATCGCATCGCCCCCTTAAATGAACTTTAGTTGCTTTAGGTTGCTTGTATAACATTCTACGATTGTATTATTCTGTTGTCTTTGATAGAAGTTGTATTGTAAGTGCATAGATGTTTAACAATTTATTTAATATGCATATGTCATTTTATTTAACAATTTGTAACATGCTGAATTTACAGATGTCGGGTTTGATTTCTACACGCCGCCGCTCTAGTCCTAGTGCAGCTCCTTCACAGTCGGCCGCTCAGGATGTCTCCGAGGCGCCTGCCTCGTCCACTGACTCGGTGACGTTTCCTGTAGTGAGTGCACGTCGGGCTCACCGGCGACAACGTCCCGAGGACGAAGGCCTTCAGGCACCCGAGACTTCCACAATCGACGGCGAGGGCTCGCGGACAGGTAATATACCCTTACCTCTAATCTTTTTCATTTCTGTTCGCTTGTTTAATACAGTCTAGATCAATTTTTCAATGGATGTTCAAACAATTGGTACGATTGTCAATTTTGTTGCAATATGTTTAAGGATATGTTGGAATATGTTAGAATTTAAGAATATTTTGGAATATGCTAGAATTGTTGGATATGTTGGAATTGTTGGATATGTTGGAATTGTGTGGATGTGGATATGTTGGAATTGTGTTGGATATGTTGGAATTGTGTTTGATATGTTGGAATTGTTGGATATGTTGAATATGCTAGAATTGTCGAATATGCTAGAATTGTCAAATATGTTGGAATATGTTGGAATATGTTGGATATGTTGGATATGTTGGATATGTTGGAATTGTGTGGATGTGGATATGTTAGATTTATTGTTTGCAGGTTATGGGAAATGTTAGACTTTTAGGGGAGGTTCTGTCGAATTTTCTGTGGAGTTTTAAGATGCCGTTTTAACCTTGACTTTCTTATTTGTTTTGTCAGGGAAGAAAAATACCCGAGGCCCTTGCAGACAGTTGAAGTCTACGGGGATCACACGGGCGAGTAACGAAAAGATCACCGTCACCTTTTCTGAGGAAAAGAATGGTTCGGACACATCTGACCAGCACAGCACCCTGGTGTCGGAGATAGGGGCGATATTGCGTGCCCATTGCCCTATGCAATGGAAATCATGGCAATTTGTCCCAGATGAAACGAAGGCGGCGATGTGGCACGAGCTGTCGGTGAGTGTATTCTATACTTTGTACTACTTTGTTTAATTAAGTCCAATATTTTGTATATTTTAATAATATTGTTTTATATTTGCAGGTCAACTTTAACACTACGAACCTTAATGCCAAACGAGTAAACTACATAGACGGCCTCTTCAAAGAGCGGTACAAAGAGTGGAAGGCCGACCTCCACAAAGTTTTCAAGTTGTATTCGGACCCACAGGTTGCTTTAGCCCGAGGATGCCCTAAGGAGTTGACGGAGCGGCCTGAAGATTGGGAGTGGTTATGTAACCACTTTCAAGACCCTGCTTTTTTGGTAAGTTTACACATATTTTATTATTTAACTCAACAATTAATATATGCACTAACAAATATATATTATTTAACTCAACTTTTTTGGTTCAACAGATCCGTTCTCGAGCCAATGGGATAAATAGGTCGAAAAAGGTACTTCATCACCACTCTGGTTCGATGCCCTTTGCCTATAGACTGGCTCAACAACGACAGGTAAAACTTTACATGTTTTTATTTTTAATATAATTTAATATTTCTTAATTTTAAATTTTAACCTTTTTTTTAATTTTTTAGCAAGGTGCGAAGTTTCAGGAGATTGACATGTTCCAGGAAGTTTATGTCCGCCCCGGTGATGAGACGGCTCAGCAGCTCTATGTAAGTTTCTTTAATTACTTGTTAATTTTCTTTTATAATTATTATAAACAATAATATATAATTTCTTATTACAGGCCACTATGGTGGAGAAAAGCAATGCTCATCTCGAAGAAGTGGCATCGCAGCTTCCCCCCGACATCCCTATGGAGGATGTCACTCCAACTGAGGATGCTGGTCTTCGTATACTAACGGAGACGCTAGACCAGACCCTTGGTCCTAGGCGGGGTAGGGTTTACCGGGGGATGGGGAAAGCGCGACTCCGAGAGAAGGAGAAGGGTGCCTCATCTTCTAACAACAATTCAGAAGAGGTCACCACATTGAAGGCAAAAGTCTCAGACCTGGAGCAGAAGCTAGAGGCTCAGGCAACCCTATTAGAGGCTCAGGCAACCCAATTCGCGTCTCAGATGAGCCAAGTCTTAAACGCCCTCCAATTGTCCGGCATTCCACTCAATACGCCATCATCTGATTCGCAGCCCCCTCAGTAGCTAGTTATTTCGTTTTAAGATTTTAATTTGTTTTTATTATTAAATATTGTGTACGTACATTTCTTTATATAATCAACTTTGTTTTTTACATTGTTCATTATATTGTATTGTCTTTTAAATACCAATTAATGAAACACAAATCAAAAAATTTTAAAAAAAATATTAATCAATAAAATAAATAAATAAATAAATATTTTGGGCTACGAATAGCCGTCGTCGCCCAAAATGACATTGAAGGCTGCCGCCAAAGCTACTAAACAGCCATCTTCCATTGTCACCCAAAGCTACTTTGGGCTACTTCATCTCGCTGCCGCCCAAAGATACTTTAAATACGACCGTCTCTCCGTCGCGCCCCAAAGTTACTTTGGGCCACGTAATCCTCTGGCTGCCGCCCAAAGATACTTTGGGCTACGCATCACCGGCTGCCGCCTCAAAGCTACTTTGGGCGACGAACGTACATATCCGCTGCCGCCCATATGTTTGGTCGACGGACTTTGAGCGTCGAATAGGGCGACTTAATTATTGGTCGCCCAAACGTTTAGGCGACGAATATGACTTTGGGCGACGAAATTGTTTTTGTCGCCCAAGTGCCTTTTTTGTACTAGTGATACCAGCCACTTTTAGATAAAAAGAGAGAGCAACCTGCCCACATGCGTGCGCGAACAAACACATGCATAGAAGACCCGTGATTTGTATTTTCTAACAGCTCTAAGTCGTCAATCATGTTTTCTATTTTGTTTCTTTTCTCTGTGTTTTTGGTCTAGAATCTTTGGCTTTGCTTGTTAAACTTATCCAAAGCGTTTCAAAGATTTGAAGAGAAAAAACAATGGATGCTGTTTGAGAGGAGAACTTATTCAATCCATATATGTAAGTAAGTATTCTGATTGTAAGTCCAAACTTTAGTGGTGTAATTGATTTTGATAAACAAGCACAGACATTATATCAACGCAAAAGAAGTTTTCGGGAGGCTCCAACCCAATTTGGCAACGAAGTGAATTTAATTTTCAAACTCCTTATAAACCGATGTTTAAAGTTTTGATGGGATAATCCTTTCACATCCTTACAAGCATAATTATTTGGGGTTGTGAATTTTCTGACCATGACCTAACACAAGCTAACAATATATGAGAAGCATAATAATGGTAACTATGAACGTATCAACTAACACTTTAGTCTAATGGATATGTCTCTTCATTGTAAGTGATAATTTTAAACTCGACTCACATGAATGACAAGTACACTATATATTTGTGTTGAGTTTCATATATACTCTAAGTATTTAATTAACCTATCAAAGTGTGAGTTAACCCAAATTCGCTTCCTTGAGTAGAATATAGTTGTATCACATAAAATAAAAACATATTTTTTCAATTGCAAGCAGGAGAAAGGAATGGTTCATCTTCACAAGAACAGCATATTCTGATATTTCCTCTATGCTTATGCATATGACAGATAAGATATAACGAAACTTTTGCTTCAAAGTTAATTTGTATATATTGCACTATCTACTTCAATGTTGCAACTACTTCGAGACCTTTTCTTGCTTTTTCCTTTTTGTCAACTCTTTGGTTAATTAAACAAGATTACAAGGACAAGGATAATGCTCACACCACTTTTCCATTTCTTTAATCGATTATTTAGACAGGAATCAAATTTGTGATTTCTTATAAAAATACATTAGACTAACTGATGAAGTTTAGTTAGTAATATAGGTTTTTTAGCTAAACATCTTCCATATCGACATTTCAAAGCTTGGGCTTTCTAATAACGAAGTTTCAAGCCACATTGAATGCCGAATATCAAGGTATTGTCCTCATAGAATTTCGTTAATTTTTTTGTTAGTATGATGATGTGCTACACAAGTGGTCTTACCGAACCAATCATATGCCCACCACATAGATTTTTTTTTTTAAAGATTCAAACTAAAATTGATAAAATTTTAAATAAAACAAAAATAAAAGGAAGACGTCGTTCATGAACTTCCTGGGGATGTAGTAGAGCTTGTCCAAAGCCAAACACCATGAGAAGCAGAATTGCACTATTTGGATGTAGAGCGTGCGTCAAAATCGAATAAGGCCGCCTTTTCTATTTCCTCCGCCAGGAACAGGCACCCAGGTGAGCGAGGTATGGCTGCTATGGAGGAGAGGGAGAGCAACTAGGGCTTTGTTAGTTGGGATTTTGGGAATGGAGATTTGGAATGGGATTTTGGGTTTTGGAATTGTGAGGAAGGGAGGAGGAGATGGGGACTTTGGAGGAAGAAGGATCATGTTAATGGCAGATGGATTCATCTGGTTTGTGTGTTGTTTTCTGATTTTTAGTGGTTTGGAGATTTGAAGGTTGGTTGATAAAATTTAGTGGTTCTTGCAAAATGGTTTGTCTGAGAGTTTCTGTTTTTAGAATTGGGTTCAAAGATTATAGAGAACTGGATGCGATTCGTAGAGTTTCTAAGGACGCGACGACTGTGACTGAATGGATTCGAAAACATACCGTAAACGTACCACCTCGATTAGTTCATTGCATTAGTGAATGATTCATACGTTCAAATGACAGTCAGACCTATCTTATCAAATAGAAAATGTACAAAATGGGCCATTCCTTTAATCTTGAGACCACAAACGGTCCACCCCATACTTATCATCATGGTTAAAAGTGAATTGACTAAAATATTCACATAACAATTGTAAAAACTCTCAGTTCATGGCCTCATTTTTTTCTGATTTCGTTTAGCTTTGTTGAGTAGAGAGCGTGCTCAGAAGACTGAGTTAGGGTTTTGGGTTGAGCTTAGATCTGTTAGCCAGTCAATTCACCTCTTCACTAGACAGTCCACACTAGTTCCGCAGTCCCGCCTCAAACCCAACCAACCATGTCGAACCTCCTCTGCATCCTCGCCTTCCAACCGTAGCCCTCCCATTTCTCGCCCACTCTTTCCGCCGACCACTCCCACCAACCGCCGTCTCCGTCTTGCTCGATGACCCGCCCTCAAATTCTCCCCACTCCTTGTTCTTCAGTCTCTGCAACTGTGGTGGTCTTCTGCCACTGGATGTCGAATCTGCTCAATTGACCTTTCCGCTGTGATTTCAAGGAAATCGTTCAGAAAAAGCTTTTTATGAAGAAAGAAGATATTTCATCACCGGGAAGAAAGCATGAGTCCAAATGGAAGACTAAAGCGCCGGCCTATACGCAAAATACTAAAAATTGAAAAGAAGAGTGAAGAAAAGGCCGCGAAACAAGTCTGAACCTTCCAGGTTCACCATCCATGACACACATTGACATCATTCGGTATAATGTTTTATACTCTCCATGAAAGTTAATATAACGATTAGCAAATCTGGTAGCATGTCTGCGTCGATATTGTCTCCGCATGGTTTTGTTAGATGCGTCTTACTGTAGAGATGTGAGTATACGTCCTGCCAGCGGACGCGGTTACTGCAATTGACAGTGACTTTTGCCCCTAATAAGTTAATTTCGATGATTCAGAAACATGGCAGGTATCGTAGTAGGAATAATATATTGAAGAAGTCGGGGAGCTTTACGAAGAAGGTCTACAGGAAATTGTCTTTCTGATTCCCAAAACTTAACCTTAGCGAAATAAAACAAAAACCAAATAAACTGGCCCTAGCTGGCTATAAAATAATGAGGACTTGAAGCCATGAGAGAAGCAAGAAGAGAGCAAAAGGAGGTTAATTAGGATCGATAATCAGCGATTACCGATATAATATGTCTGCGTTGTCCGTGTGGGCTATCTTAAGAGAGCTCTTTCCATACAGATTTTTAAGCCACATTGAGAGGCTCTATCCAGTACTTTACAATCCTTACATCCAAATCAAATTCAGTGAATATTCTGGCGAGCAGCGTCTCACGCGCAACGAAGCCTTCTCTGCCATTGAGTACTACCTGAGGTCCAACACTTCCAAAGAAGCAAAGCGACTGCGTGGCTACGTCTTGAAAAATCACTCCCTCGTGCTTAGCATGGATGACAATGAAGAGGTAGCTGATGAGTTTCAAGGAGCAAAAGTATGGTGGGCTTCTGGGAAAACCACTTCCGTGCAGCGGAGTTTTTTGCACCCTGCAGTTACTTGTGAGAGAAGGTACTACAAGCTCACTTTCCACAAGAGGCAGAGGGATCTCATTGTCCGGCGTTACATGAAACATGTCATGAAAGAGGGTAAGGCAATTAAGGGGAGAAACCGCGAAAGGAAGCTTTATACTAACAACGGGGTCCGTTGGAGCCATGTAGTGTTTGAGCACCCTGCAACATTTGAGACACTAGCCATGGATCCGGTTAAGAAGAAGGAGATTATCGATGATTTAAAGGCCTTCAGCAAAGCGGAAGAGTTTTACGCAAGCATTGGGAGGGCGTGGAAGCGAGGGTACCTCCTTTATGGCCCTCCGGGAACTGGGAAGTCCACCATGATTGCCTCAATGGCTAATCTTTTGGGCTATGATCTTTATGATCTCGAGTTGACATCAGTGAAGAACAACACCGAGCTGAGGAAGCTACTGCTTGAAACATCAAGCAAGTCCGTTATTGTGATTGAAGACATCGATTGTTCGCTTGAACTCACGGGGCAGAGGAGCAAGAAGAAAGACAAAGCAAAAGAGGACGAAGAGAAAGAAGATGGAAAGGAGGAGGAAGGAGAAGAGGCAAAGGAAGCGAATAAACCGAGCCAGGTTACTCTTTCGGGGCTTCTGAATTTCATTGACGGGCTCTGGTCAGCTTGTCGCGGAGAGAGGCTGATAGTATTCACCACAAACTACGTGGAGAAACTCGACGCTGCACTCACTCGAAAAGGAAGGTTGGACAAGCACATAGAACTGTCATACTGCACCTTTGAAGCATTCAAGGTGCTGGCTAGAAGCTACCTTAAACTTGAATCACACCATTTGTTCCCCGTGATTCGCGAGTTGCTGGGGGAAACCAATGTGGTTCCAGCTGATGTCGCGGAGCATTTGATGCCCAAGACACTGTCTCTGGACGCTGAAATCTGCCTCCAGAACCTGATCCAAGCACTCGAAAAGGAAAAAGAGAACGGAAGGTTAAAAGCCGAGGAAGAAAGGAAAGAAGGAAACCATCAGCTGAAGAGGAAAAGGATGGCGACGACACAAGATCATCTGATCAAAAGTAAAACGAGAGCAAGAAAATAGGATTTAAGAATTGGACCGTCTTCTGCTATGTTTTTTTATTCAATTGTAATGTTTTTGTGTCCTATATTTTCAACATTACATGAAAGTTCGGCAGTTCCCTACCAAATTACTCTGTTCATGTTCTGCAGACTGGGGCCGAAGAGTTTGCGCCACCAGCCATGTTTTCTCATTTAGAACTCGTAATTTTTCAATTTTTTTAACCCCAAATACTTAATCATTCAAGTATTTACTTTTAGTCACAATCCAATCTCAAAATAGTTTCAATTCTAAAATTTGTCGGGTGGGAAGAGATAAAAGTTGGGTGTTAATAAAAACTCCCTAATACAATTATCTCATAAAATATTTTCTAATTAATTTACCGGACAATTAAAAATGCAAACTCACTTTCTTGTTTTCACTCTAAAAACATTTTTCAAAAACGTTACCAAACAGACTCTAAACTTCTTCGAGTATATGCTAGCTAAGCTTTAATTTGTAACCACTGCTTTCTCTCTCTCTCTCTTTAATCTACAATATCTGTCCCAAAGATCTAAGTCAAAAACATGAAAAACTTGTGGGCAGCAGAGCACATCAAGAACATGAACTAGAATATTAAAAACCCCACAAGACACAAGTTAATGAACAACGATTCTTGTCATTGCTATATATTTTTGTTGGACTGTGAACAAGTTGCTGAGAAGAACAAGGTGGAAGTAAGTATACTATCTCTAGTTATTGATAATTTCTTTACTTTCAAAAGCGGCATTTTAATTTCTGTTAAGACAATGAAAATACTCGTGTTCCTTTAAAAGTAGCCATTCTTGCTTACAAATCAAAGTTTAATATGCGCGTAAAAAAGTTTCTTTATGCGTTTTTAATTGGTTATTTATGCACATGTATCGAACTTTGATTTACGGGAAGTAGCTCCTAACTACAAATTCAAACTGAAAGTATAGCAGAAAGAATGCGTATGATGGGCGAGATGTGGGCACAACTAGGCTCGATGGCTGCGAGCGTGATGTTCATGTGTACCATATTTCGAGAATTCCTTCCGGTTCAACTTCGGAATCATGTCGAACGATGCATCCAAAAACTAGCCAACTTTTTCGACCCTTACATGCAAATTACCTTTGATGAGCACACCAATCAGTTTCGCAAGCAAAGCAAAATCTATTCCGCCATACAGAGCTACCTCAGCAACCTCAGCACCAAGTCTTCCGCCCGAGTGAGGCGGTTAAAGGCTCATGATGTCAAGAACAGCAAGTCTCTAGTCCTTGGCATGGATGACAACGAAGAAATCACCAATGAATTTCAAGGCATTACGCTTTCGTGGGCTTCGATGAAACGAATGGCAAACCAGACTTCATTTTCTATCTACCCTCAATCTAATGAGAAGAAGCGTTACAAGCTGATGTTCCACAGACGCCATCGAGATATCATCACGGGGTCTTACCTTGATCATGTGATAAAAGAGGGGAAGGCGATTTTGGCGAGCAACAGGCAAAGAAAGCTTTACATAAACAATCCTGCAGAGGATTGGAATTCATACCGAGGGACGAAATGGAGCCACATTGTTTTTGAGCATCCGGCAACATTTGAAACCCTAGCAATGGACCCGAAAAAGAAGGAAGAAATTATCAATGACCTCATCAAGTTCAGCAAGGGAAAAGCGTACTACGCGAAAATCGGGAAGGCTTGGAGGCGGGGTTATCTCCTCTACGGGCCACCAGGCACTGGAAAGTCTACCATGATTGCTGCCATTTCTAACCTCATGAACTACGATGTCTATGATCTTGAACTAACGAAGGTTAAGGACAACACTGAGCTGAGGAAGCTTCTGATAGACACGCCGAGCAAGTCTATAATCGTGATTGAGGACATTGATTGCTCGCTTGATCTTACCGGACAACGAAAGAAGACAAAGGAGAAAGATGAGGAGGGTAAAGGAGAAAAGGATCTGGCTCCAACAAGCACAACGAGTAAGGTGACTCTTTCCGGTGTGTTGAATTTTATCGATGGGATTTGGTCAGCTTGTGGAGGGGAGAGACTGATCGTGTTTACGACTAATCATGTGGACAAGCTCGATCCTGCACTCATTAGAAGAGGAAGGATGGACAAGCACGTAGAATTGTCCTACTGCTGTTACGAAGCGTTCAAAGTTCTTGCAAGGAATTATTTGGATTTGGAGACACACGAGTTGTTTGAAACGATTGCGCATTTGTTGGGCGAAACCAATATGACTCCTGCTGATGTCGCCGAGAATTTGATGCCGAAATCTGATGTGGAGGATGCTGAGTCTTGTTTGAAGAACTTGATCGAAGCTCTCGAGGCTGCGGAGGAGGCGAAGATCAAGGCCGAGGAAGAAGCAAAACAGAAGGCAGAGAAAGAAGCGAAATCAAAGGCAGAGGAAGAAGAAAATTTAACTAAGTAGTAAACTCTCATGAGTGAAAATTGTTTTATCGAATTATCCCTATTTAATAAAGTTATTTCGTATCTTATTACATTTCTTTCTCTCAAGTAAAATTTGCACAATTAACAACTAATTGTATGTTTCAATTAATTTGACTGATCGATCAACAGCAGACGAACATGACGATGACTGGAGAAATGTGGGTTCAACTGGACGCGGCGATTTCCAGGGTGATGCGTCATGCTTATTTACGCTAAGTTTCTGCGTGTTTTCCCCATCGCTTTCGGGGCATAGCGACGAATCCGGAATCCACCAGCCGTTGTAGATGATCAAAATGCTTAAGATATTTGGAAAAATCTTACATTCATTCCAAATTGATTTGAGATGGGCCATAAATAAATCTTAAATTATTCAACAGTGCGTATAATTTAATGGAACGTACCATTGAAGTTTGACCTAAAATGTTTCCATAAAATAATCATGTGATGCTTCATGCTTGTTTATGTTAAGTTAACATAAGAAAGGATTAGAAGGTGCACAAAAAAAACAACTAGGGGCCTACTCAAAGTTAGTATCAATAATTATATGTTTCACATGGTTACTAATTGATATTTCCTTACTTGTCCAGTTATGAAACGAACATCCGTCTGACTAATAACATACCGCATTAGTAACCATGTGAAATGAAATAAGAACATCCGTTTGACTAATATTATATATTGCACATGGCTACTAATTGATATTTCCTTACTTGTCCATATGATATTCACCAACAAAATAAGTACATGAGTTTCCTTACCAAACATTCTGGTTCATGATTCACTTTGGAACCATACCAAAAGGCATTTCCTTGCCATTAACTACAATGCAAACTGAAAGGTAAGTACAAAGAAAGAATGTGTAATCATGTTGAACTGAAAGATGATGATGACATCATTGTTATATGACGTCATGGAACTAATAATAATTTCCCATTTGTTTAAACAAGATAATAATTTCCATTTGGTTTTTACTTTAACTTAACCTATCGACCAAGAAACAAACACAGAAATACACACGGCACACCGACTTCTTTGCATTCAGACAAATCCACCAGTCAATTTTTGGATCGGTTTGTTTAAATGTATTCACACAGAATAATCAATGCCGACTCCTCAAAACCCCTTTTCCATTAAATTTATTTTAATTAATCTCCACCAAATTATACAAATTCTAACATTTTTCAGCAAGAACACAGAAGAAACCCAAGAACAAGCAAAAAGTTTCAAACTTTGAACCCCAAATCATGGTTCCGGCAACCATTTTCGCTCAGCTCGGATCCTCGGTAGGCGGGTTAATGTTCGTGTGGGCGATATTCCAGCAGTACTTTCCCTACGAACTTCGAAGGCACATCAAAAAGTACTCGCAGAGAGTGGTGGGGTATGTGTATCCTTACATTCAGATCACTTTCAATGAGTTCACCGGGGAGCGGCTGATGCGCAGCGAGGCTTACTCCGCCATCGAGAACTACCTGAGCTCGAAGTCCTCCACCCAAGCAAAGCGCCTCAAGGGCGACATCAAGAACAACCAGTCGCTTGTTCTGAGCATGGACGATCACGAGGAAGTGGCTGACGAGTTCAAGGGAGCAAAAGTGTGGTGGGCGTCCGGCAAAAACATAGCGAAGCAGCAGACATTATCGTACACTCAGATGAACGATGAGAGGAGGTACTACAAGCTCACGTTTCACAAAGGGCAGAGGGACCAGATCATTGGACCCTATCTTAGCCATGTTTTGAAGGAGGGGAAGGCCATTAGGGTTAGAAACCGGCAGAGGAAGCTCTACACGAACAATGGTTCCCACTGGAGCCACGTGGTGTTTGAGCACCCTGCAACATTTGAGACTCTGGCTATGGAGTCGGAGAAGAAGCAGGACATTGTCGATGATCTGACGGCATTCAGCAAGGCCGAAGAGTTTTATGCGCGAATTGGGCGGGCTTGGAAGAGGGGGTACCTTTTGTATGGCCCGCCGGGGACTGGGAAGTCCACCATGATCGCCGCCATGGCCAATCTTTTGGAGTATGATCTTTATGATCTCGAGCTGACCGCGGTCAAGGACAACACCGAGCTGCGGAGGCTGCTGATTGAGACGTCAAGCAAGTCGATTATTGTGATTGAGGACATCGATTGTTCGCTTGATCTCACGGGGCAGAGGAGGAAGATGAAGGAGAAGGGGGAGGAGGAGGAGGAAGGGAGGGATCCGAGGGAGAAGATGGGGAAGGAGGACAGGGAGGCGAAACCGAGCCAGGTTACTCTTTCCGGGCTGCTGAATTTCATCGACGGCCTCTGGTCTGCGTGTCGCGGAGAGAGGCTCATTGTGTTCACAACAAACTATGTGGAGAAGCTTGATGCTGCATTGATCAGGAAAGGAAGGATGGATAAGCACATTGAAATGTCGTACTGTAATGTCGAATCGTTCAAGGTGCTGGCTAGGAACTACCTGAAGCTCGAAACACACCATTTGTTTTCGGAAATTGGCGTGTTGCTTGGGGAAGTTAATATGACTCCGGCTGATGTTGCAGAGCATTTGATGCCTAAGAAACTTCCCGGGGATGTCCAAATATGCCTGCAGAATCTGATCCAAGCTCTTGAGAAGGAAAAGGAGATTGGAAGATTGAAGGCCGAGGAAGAAGCGAAAGCGAAGAGATCCTTATCAGCTGCAGAAGAACACCAAAATTAGGATGCAGAATCATCATCTGATAAAAAATGAAGTGAGGGTACGTAAGAAAAATTAGGATTTTGGATTTGGACAAAAGGGTTTTTGTATCTGTGTAAAGAATTGCTGTATGTATCACCATTCTAATTCCATGTATGAGTTTTCATATAAATTCACCAAATTCACCAATTTCCTAAGGTAGAGGTTGGGTTTGCATTTCCATATCTGCATCCCTGCCCCCATACATAAGAAACTTTTACATGGAATGCCACAGTGGCTACATCCCAAATCTATCACGGCATATATTTTAACTTTCCTACGTGACAGTGCATGATTGTCTTCAAATACTACAAACATGTCTCGTATACATCCAAAATACCAATCTGCCTTGTAACCAGTTGTACATCCATCGTTCGAGAAATATACAACCCGACAAGGGATCTCTCTCTCGCACCAGGGATATACAATCAGGCATAGCTAAGATTCTAAGAATCATTTTGGGGTTGCAATAAATTATGTATGGGACATAAAAAGCGTTTAAATCATCAGGACATAAGTAACCTGTGCCCAAGGAAATCGTTCAGAAAAAGCTTTTTATGAAGAAAGAAGATATTTCATCACCGGGAAGAAAGCATGAGTCCAAATGGAAGACTAAAGCGCCGGCCTATACGCAAAATACTAAAAATTGAAAAGAAGAGTGAAGAAAAGGCCGCGAAACAAGTCTGAACCTTCCAGGTTCACCATCCATGACACACATTGACATCATTCGGTATAATGTTTTATACTCTCCATGAAAGTTAATATAACGATTAGCAAATCTGGTAGCATGTCTGCGTCGATATTGTCTCCGCATGGTTTTGTTAGATGCGTCTTACTGTAGAGATGTGAGTATACGTCCTGCCAGCGGACGCGGTTACTGCAATTGACAGTGACTTTTGCCCCTAATAAGTTAATTTCGATGATTCAGAAACATGGCAGGTATCGTAGTAGGAATAATATATTGAAGAAGTCGGGGAGCTTTACGAAGAAGGTCTACAGGAAATTGTCTTTCTGATTCCCAAAACTTAACCTTAGCGAAATAAAACAAAAACCAAATAAACTGGCCCTAGCTGGCTATAAAATAATGAGGACTTGAAGCCATGAGAGAAGCAAGAAGAGAGCAAAAGGAGGTTAATTAGGATCGATAATCAGCGATTACCGATATAATATGTCTGCGTTGTCCGTGTGGGCTATCTTAAGAGAGCTCTTTCCATACAGATTTTTAAGCCACATTGAGAGGCTCTATCCAGTACTTTACAATCCTTACATCCAAATCAAATTCAGTGAATATTCTGGCGAGCAGCGTCTCACACGCAACGAAGCCTTCTCTGCCATTGAGTACTACCTGAGGTCCAACACTTCCAAAGAAGCAAAGCGGCTGCGTGGCTACGTCTTGAAAAACCACTCCCTCGTGCTTAGCATGGATGACCATGAAGAGGTAGCTGATGAGTTTCAAGGAGCAAAAGTATGGTGGGCTTCTGGGAAAACCACTTCCGTGCAGCGGAGTTTTTTGCACCCTGCAGTTACTTGTGAGAGAAGGTACTACAAGCTCACTTTCCACAAGAGGCAGAGGGATCTCATTGTCCGGCGTTACATGAAACATGTCATGAAAGAGGGTAAGGCAATTAAGGGGAGAAACCGCGAAAGGAAGCTTTATACTAACAACGGGGTCCGTTGGAGCCATGTAGTGTTTGAGCACCCTGCAACATTTGAGACACTAGCCATGGATCCGGTTAAGAAGAAGGAGATTATCGATGATTTAAAGGCCTTCAGCAAAGCGGAAGAGTTTTACGCAAGCATTGGGAGGGCGTGGAAGCGAGGGTACCTCCTTTATGGCCCTCCGGGAACTGGGAAGTCCACCATGATTGCCTCAATGGCTAATCTTTTGGGCTATGATCTTTATGATCTCGAGTTGACATCAGTGAAGAACAACACCGAGCTGAGGAAGCTACTGCTTGAAACATCAAGCAAGTCCGTTATTGTGATTGAAGACATCGATTGTTCGCTTGAACTCACGGGGCAGAGGAGCAACAAGAAAGACAAAGCAAAAGAGGACGAAGAGAAAGAAGATGGAAAGGAGGAGGAAGGAGAAGAGGCAAAGGAAGCGAATAAACCGAGCCAGGTTACTCTTTCGGGGCTTCTGAATTTCATTGACGGGCTCTGGTCAGCTTGTCGCGGAGAGAGGCTGATAGTATTCACCACAAACTACGTGGAGAAACTCGACGCTGCACTCACTCGAAAAGGAAGGTTGGACAAGCACATAGAACTGTCATACTGCACCTTTGAAGCATTCAAGGTGCTGGCTAGAAGCTACCTTAAACTTGAATCACACCATTTGTTCCCCGTGATTCGCGAGTTGCTGGGGGAAACCAATGTGGTTCCAGCTGATGTCGCGGAGCATTTGATGCCCAAGACACTGTCTCTGGACGCTGAAATCTGCCTCCAGAACCTGATCCAAGCACTCGAAAAGGAAAAAGAGAACGGAAGGTTAAAAGCCGAGGAAGAAAGGAAAGAAGGAAACCATCAGCTGAAGAGGAAAAGGATGGCGACGACACAAGATCATCCGATCAAAAGTAAAACGAGAGCAAGAAAATAGGATTTAAGAATTGGACCGTCTTCTGCTATGTTTTTTTATTCAATTGTAATGTTTTTGTGTCCTATATTTTCAACATTACATGAAAGTTCGGCAGTTCCCTACCAAATTACTCTGTTCATGTTCTGCAGACTGGGGCCGAAGAGTTTGCGCCACCAGCCATGTTTTCTCATTTAGAACTCGTAATTTTTCAATTTTTTTAACCCCAAATACTTAATCATTCAAGTATTTACTTTTAGTCACAATCCAATCTCAAAATAGTTTCAATTCTAAAATTTGTCGGGTGGGAAGAGATAAAAGTTGGGTGTTAATAAAAACTCCCTAATACAATTATCTCATAAAATATTTTCTAATTAATTTACCAGACAATTAAAAATGCAAACTCACTTTCTTGTTTTCACTCTAAAAACATTTTTCAAAAACGTTACCAAACAGACTCTAAACTTCTTCGAGTATATGCTAGCTAAGCTTTAATTTGTAACCACTGCTTTCTCTCTCTCTCTTTAATCTACAATATCTGTCCCAAAGATCTAAGTCAACAACATGAAAAACTTGTGGGCAGCAGAGCACATCAAGAACATGAACTAGAATATTAAAAACCCCACAAGACACAAGTTAATGAACAACGATTCTTGTCATTGCTATATATTTTTGTTGGACTGTGAACAAGTTGCTGAGAAGAACAAGGTGGAAGTAAGTATACTATCTCTAGTTATTGATAATTTCTTTACTTTCAAAAGCGGCATTTTAATTTCTGTTAAGACAATGAAAATACTCGTGTCCCCTTAAAAGTAGCCATTCTTGCTTACAAATCAAAGTTTAATATGAGCGTAAAAAAGTTTCTTTATGCGTTTTTAATTGGTTATTTATGCACATGTATCGAACTTTGATTTACGGGAAGTAGCTCCTAACTACAAATTCAAACTGAAAGTATAGCAGAAAGAATGCGTATGATGGGCGAGATGTGGGCACAACTAGGCTCGATGGCTGCGAGCGTGATGTTCATGTGTACCGTATTTCGAGAATTCCTTCCGGTTCAACTTCGGAATCATGTCGAACGATGCATCCAAAAACTAGCCAACTTTTTCGACCCTTACATGCAAATTACCTTTGATGAGCACACCAATCAGTTTCGCAAGCGAAGCGAAATCTATTCCGCCATACAGAGCTACCTCAGCAACCTCAGCACCAAGTCTTCCGCCAGAGTGAGGCGGCTAAAGGCTCATGATGTCAAGAACAGCAAGTCTCTAGTCCTTGGCATGGATGACAACGAAGAAATCACCGATGAATTTCAAGGCATTACGCTTTCGTGGGCTTCGATGAAACGAATGGCAAACCAGACTTCATTTTCTATCTACCCTCAATCCAATGAGAAGAAGCGTTACAAGCTGATGTTCCACAGACGCCATCGAGATATCATCACGGGGTCTTACCTTGATCATGTGATAAAAGAGGGGAAGGCGATTTTGGCGAGCAACAGGCAAAGAAAGCTTTACATAAACAATCCTGCAGAGGATTGGAATTCATACCGAGGGACGAAATGGAGCCACATTGTTTTTGAGCATCCGGCAACATTTGAAACCCTAGCAATGGACCCGAAAAAGAAGGAAGAAATTATCAATGACCTCATCAAGTTCAGCAAGGGAAAAGCGTACTACGCGAAAATCGGGAAGGCTTGGAGGCGGGGTTATCTCCTCTACGGGCCACCAGGCACTGGAAAGTCTACCATGATTGCTGCCATTTCTAACCTCATGAACTACGATGTCTATGATCTTGAACTAACGAAGGTTAAGGACAACACTGAGCTGAGGAAGCTTCTGATAGACACGCCGAGCAAGTCTATAATCGTGATTGAGGACATTGATTGCTCGCTTGATCTTACCGGACAACGAAAGAAGACAAAGGAGAAAGATGAGGAGGGTAAAGGAGAAAAGGATCTGGCTCCAACAAGCACAACGAGTAAGGTGACTCTTTCCGGTGTGTTGAATTTTATCGATGGGATTTGGTCAGCTTGTGGAGGGGAGAGACTGATCGTGTTTACGACTAATCATGTGGACAAGCTCGATCCTGCACTCATTAGAAGAGGAAGGATGGACAAGCACGTAGAATTGTCCTACTGCTGTTACGAAGCGTTCAAAGTTCTTGCAAGGAATTATTTGGATTTGGAGACACACGAGTTGTTTGAAACGATTGCGCATTTGTTGGGCGAAACCAATATGACTCCTGCTGATGTCGCCGAGAATTTGATGCCGAAATCTGATGTGGAGGATGCTGAGTCTTGTTTGAAGAACTTGATCGAAGCTCTCGAGGCTGCGGAGGAGGCGAAGATCAAGGCCGAGGAAGAAGCAAAACAGAAGGCAGAGAAAGAAGCGAAATCAAAGGCAGAGGAAGAAGAAAATTTAACTAAGTAGTAAACTCTCATGAGTGAAAATTGTTTTATCGAATTATCCCTATTTAATAAAGTTATTTCGTATCTTATTACATTTCTTTCTCTCAAGTAAAATTTGCACAATTAACAACTAATTGTATGTTTCAATTAATTTGACTGATCGATCAACAGCAGACGAACATGACGATGACTGGAGAAATGTGGGTTCAACTGGACGCGGCGATTTCCAGGGTGATGCGTCATGCTTATTTACGCTAAGTTTCTGCGTGTTTTCCCCATCGCTTTCGGGGCATAGCGACGAATCCGGAATCCACCAGCCGTTGTAGATGATCAAAATGCTTAAGATATTTGGAAAAATCTTACATTCATTCCAAATTGATTTGAGATGGGCCATAAATAAATCTTAAATTATTCAACAGTGCGTATAATTTAATGGAACGTACCATTGAA
This sequence comes from Gillenia trifoliata, assembly GCA_018257905.1. Lineage (NCBI taxonomy): Eukaryota > Viridiplantae > Streptophyta > Magnoliopsida > Rosales > Rosaceae > Gillenia > Gillenia trifoliata. The sequence goes on from CM031082.1 coordinate 1,645,869, forward strand.
GTTTGACCTAAAATGTTTCCATAAAATAATCATGTGATGCTTCATGCTTGTTTATGTTAAGTTAACATAAGAAAGGATTAGAAGGTGCACAAAAAAAACAACTAGGGGCCTACTCAAAGTTAGTATCAATAATTATATGTTTCACATGGTTACTAATTGATATTTCCTTACTTGTCCAGTTATGAAACGAACATCCGTCTGACTAATAACATACCGCATTAGTAACCATGTGAAATGAAATAAGAACATCCGTTTGACTAATATTATATATTGCACATGGCTACTAATTGATATTTCCTTACTTGTCCATATGATATTCACCAACAAAATAAGTACATGAGTTTCCTTACCAAACATTCTGGTTCATGATTCACTTTGGAACCATACCAAAAGGCATTTCCTTGCCATTAACTACAATGCAAACTGAAAGGTAAGTACAAAGAAAGAATGTGTAATCATGTTGAACTGAAAGATGATGATGACATCATTGTTATATGACGTCATGGAACTAATAATAATTTCCCATTTGTTTAAACAAGATAATAATTTCCATTTGGTTTTTACTTTAACTTAACCTATCGACCAAGAAACAAACACAGAAATACACACGGCACACCGACTTCTTTGCATTCAGACAAATCCACCAGTCAATTTTTGGATCGGTTTGTTTAAATGTATTCACACAGAATAATCAATGCCGACTCCTCAAAACCCCTTTTCCATTAAATTTATTTTAATTAATCTCCACCAAATTATACAAATTCTAACATTTTTCAGCAAGAACACAGAAGAAACCCAAGAACAAGCAAAAAGTTTCAAACTTTGAACCCCAAATCATGGTTCCGGCAACCATTTTCGCTCAGCTCGGATCCTCGGTAGGCGGGTTAATGTTCGTGTGGGCGATATTCCAGCAGTACTTTCCCTACGAACTTCGAAGGCACATCAAAAAGTACTCGCAGAGAGTGGTGGGGTATGTGTATCCTTACATTCAGATCACTTTCAATGAGTTCACCGGCGAGCGGCTGATGCGCAGCGAGGCTTACTCCGCCATCGAGAACTACCTGAGCTCGAAGTCCTCCACGCAAGCAAAGCGCCTCAAGGGCGACATCAAGAACAACCAGTCGCTTGTTCTGAGCATGGACGATCACGAGGAAGTGGCTGACGAGTTCAAGGGAGCAAAAGTGTGGTGGGCGTCCGGCAAAAACATAGCGAAGCAGCAGACATTATCGTACACTCAGATGAACGATGAGAGGAGGTACTACAAGCTCACGTTTCACAAAGGGCAGAGGGACCAGATCATTGGACCCTACCTTAGCCATGTTTTGAAGGAGGGGAAGGCCATTAGGGTTAGAAACCGGCAGAGGAAGCTCTACACGAACAATGGTTCCCACTGGAGCCACGTGGTGTTTGAGCACCCTGCAACATTTGAGACTCTGGCTATGGAGTCGGAGAAGAAGCAGGACATTGTCGATGATCTGACGGCATTCAGCAAGGCCGAAGAGTTTTATGCGCGAATTGGGCGGGCTTGGAAGAGGGGGTACCTTTTGTATGGCCCGCCGGGGACTGGGAAGTCCACCATGATCGCCGCCATGGCCAATCTTTTGGAGTATGATCTTTATGATCTCGAGCTGACCGCGGTCAAGGACAACACCGAGCTGCGGAGGCTGCTGATTGAGACGTCAAGCAAGTCGATTATTGTGATTGAGGACATCGATTGTTCGCTTGATCTCACGGGGCAGAGGAGGAAGATAAAGGAGAAGGGGGAGGAGGAGGAGGAAGGGAGGGATCCGAGGGAGAAGATGGGGAAGGAGGACAGGGAGGCGAAACCGAGCCAGGTTACTCTTTCCGGGCTGCTGAATTTCATCGACGGCCTCTGGTCTGCGTGTCGCGGAGAGAGGCTCATTGTGTTCACAACAAACTATGTGGAGAAGCTTGATGCTGCATTGATCAGGAAAGGAAGGATGGATAAGCACATTGAAATGTCGTACTGTAATGTCGAATCGTTCAAGGTGCTGGCTAGGAACTACCTGAAGCTCGAAACACACCATTTGTTTTCGGAAATTGGCGTGTTGCTTGGGGAAGTTAATATGACTCCGGCTGATGTTGCAGAGCATTTGATGCCTAAGAAACTTCCCGGGGATGTCCAAATATGCCTGCAGAATCTGATCCAAGCTCTTGAGAAGGAAAAGGAGATTGGAAGATTGAAGGCCGAGGAAGAAGCGAAAGCGAAGAGATCCTTATCAGCTGCAGAAGAACACCAAAATTAGGATGCAGAATCATCATCTGATAAAAAATGAAGTGAGGGTAAGAAAAATTAGGATTTTGGATTTGTACAAAAGGGTTTTTGTATCAGTGTAAAGAATTGCTGTATGTATCACCATTCTAATTCCATGTATGAGTTTTCATATAAATTCACCAAATTCACCAATTTCCTAAGGTAGAGGTTGG
>CM031082.1:3542182-3744750 GCA_018257905.1 Gillenia trifoliata
CCATCAAAGTTCAAAAATTGAACTCTGCCCATTTGAATTCGATCGATGTCCTCCGAAGAAATGATCGTTTCGGCGCTTTTAACGTCAGTGGGAATCAATCTCGCCCTCTGTCTCTTGTTCTTCACACTGTATTCCATCCTCAGGAAGCAACCCAGCAACCTCAATGTCTACTCGCCGCGCTCGGTGGTGGCCAAGGAGGAATCGGAGGAGAGCAACGAGTTCAATTTCGAGCGGCTGCTGCCGACGGCGGGCTGGGTGCGGAGGGCGTGGCAGCCCTCTGAGGACGAGCTTCTGTCAGTCACTAGCTTGGATGCTGTCGTCTTCATGCGCATTTTTATCTTCAGGTTAGTGGGGGTAGGAAAATGGTGATGTGCTGCTTGCTGGGTGTGTTGAGAGTATTTTTGGGTGTATATTTGAGTTGGGTTTTGTTTGTTTTGAGCTTTTGATGCAGTTTGAGAGTATTTGAGTTTGCTGGGTGTGTTTTTTAATTGGGTTTTTGTTTTTTCTTTTTTGGTGCAGTTTGAGAGTGTTTGGGTTTGCTGGGATTGTTGGGGTTTTGGTTCTGCTTCCGATAAATTATCTGGGGAACCAGCTGAATCAGGATTTGGATATTTCGGATATACCCAACAAGTCTTTGGACTCCTTCAGCATTTCGAATGTAAATGTTGGCTCGAAATGGTAATTATTTAGTTCATTGTGGCAAATTTTGATAACCAAAGTTATTACCTTGACATGAAATTGCAGAATTTGAACAGTGTCTGTTATTACTCTTTTGATTAATTGTTACATTAGCTAAACTCTGTTTGCGTGTCATATTTCGACACATTGTTCCGCGAATGCGGTAATTTTCTTCTTTGTTGGCTTTCAGTTCTATCGAATTTATGGCATTTTAAGTTAGTGAGTCTCTCAAAGTGAAAAGCCTAGGATATACCGGATTTCCCTTAGCAATCGGTGTAACCAAGTTGTATGCTTTCCTTCTACGTGCTTGCACATTTAAAGCCAAAGAAAGGAGGCAAAGCAGTTTTCACATAGGTTGACATTTGGATATAGGTCTCTGGTTCTCTGGGAGAATTTGTCAGACTCCACAAATATAAGCTTACTTGGGTTATATTATCCTAGAGAACAGCAACTGCGTTGGAGTTTTCTCTTACTTTTTGTGCTTGCACATTCATAGACTAGGAGGTGAGAGTGAAGTTGTTCAAGCTCATGCCAAGATTTAGACTGGTGTCCGTTGAATAACTTTCTCACTTCTTGTTTAAAATAACTTCAACATGTACGTCTATGTGGAGTTCCCCTCTTTGTTGTTGCTAGATCATTTTCAAGTACATTTTATTTTATTTATAGTATGCATAGTAAAATTATTCTGAAGATACCCTGATTATTAGTTTTGGTTTCCCAAGGTTATGGGTTCACTTTTGTGCAGCATACATTTTCACTGGAGTCGTCTGCTATCTTCTTTATTATGTAAGTCGGTTTTTGTTTCTCTTTCATGGCTTATTCCATCACAATTTTCTGTTTCATCAAAAAGAAAGAATCAATTGTGATTTCAACTTGATGACTATAACTGCAGGAGTATAGCTATATCTCGTCAAAAAGAATTGCTCACTTCTATTCATCCAAACGCCAGCCTCATCAGTTTACAGTATTAGTTCGTGCTGTTCCTGTCTCATCTAGGAGCAGCCTTAGTGACACTGTTGAGGGTTTTTTTTCAGAGTATTATCCTTCTACTTATCTTTCACATTCAGTGGTTCGTCGCACTAACAAACTCCAACGTCTCACTGTAAGCATTCTGTATCAGTCATAGATTTAATCTTTTGTCCTCACACCGACGGGTCAGAATTGATTGTGGGAGTTTATTTTGGAAAATAAGCTTGAGACCTCATTTGTTTTTCACTTATAATCCTGACATGTGCCTATGCTCGAATGCATTTTTATTGGATAATCCTGACAATGTAGCAGATAATCAAAGACGTGATAGATCTGTTTATGTACCCTCAGTACCTCATATTCTTTGCTGAATTAATTTTTATGAATTAATTTGTTCTTGAGCTCCGTCATCTTCATTGGGTTGACTTTTTAATTTTTACGAGGCTAATCTTTTGGAACCTTTAATAATTAATTAGTTTTCAATGAATATCAGACGAAGCCCCAACGAGTTAATTTTTTTGGTTGTTTTCTAAGTCCCTGCTTGATGCTTCTGTAATTATTATGTGTATTCTATTTAGATTATTACACATCACACTTCAGAGTCCCTTTCTACTTGCTTCATCCCACACTGCCTGGTTATCAGTCGTACTTACATTTTTTTGGTTTCTGAAACATCACACCAGAGAGCGTTTGAACAAAATTGTAACAGTTAACATTTCTCTATCGATGAGATATGAGAACAATTCATTTTCTTTTCTTTGTAGAGTGATGCGAGGAAGCTATACAGAAAGCTTGTGCGTCTGAAATCAGAAACTAATACTCAGCAAAGATTAAGGCGTGATGGCTGTTGGGGGCTGTTTGGACGCAAAGTTGATGTTTTAGATCACTATGGAAAGAAATTGGATGATTTAGAAGATAATGTGAGAATGGAGCAATCGTCTGTGGCAGGAAAGGTATTCATGCTATTATTATCTCAAGAGAGTGATAGTAATTGTTTGCTAATGGTATTAAAGAAGTCCTCCTCTGCTTAAGACTTCCTTTAACTAATTTTTTATGTGAGAGGTGAAATAAAAGTATCCGGGAAATATAATAGAAATGAGTAACACACACTCTTCCTCATATTTATTTTTGTTATGGTGGCTTTAGGAATTGCATGAATAAACATGCATAGCCACATGTTGACTTGTAAAAGACATCGGAATTTAGAGGGAAAAAAAATCATAGTTTCAATAGATTTTTCTGAAATTGTTTGATTTATAGGAAATGAAATTTGAGGCAGTCGATTGTTCCATAATGCCCAAAAAAATATTTAAAATAGGAAGTTGCGGCTGTCTTTGTGTCGTTCAAGTCCCGGCTTGGTGCTGCAGTAGCTTTACACATTCAACAAGGAGCAAATCCCACAGAATGGGTTACTGAGAGGGCTCCGGAGCCCCAGGACGTTCACTGGCCCTTCTTTTCTGCATCTTTTATAAAAAGATGGATCTCCAAGCTTGTGGTGGTGGTTGCATATACTGCTCTTACAATTCTATTCCTCGTTCCAGTTGTACTAGTGCAAGGCCTTACTCATCTTGATCAGTTGGAAACCTGGTTTCCGTTTCTGAAAAGCGTACTGGACCTGTAAGTGGAAATTTATCATTTTTACTAATTGATTCTCTTTTATTTACGATGTCTGCTGAATCGTACGATTTCTTGACTTGCAGAACAGTTGTCAGTGAAGTCATAACAGGATATCTTCCAAGTCTTATTCTTCAATTGTTCCTTTCTTTTGTGCCACCCGTCATGATAATGTTGTCTTCCATGGAAGGATACATCTCTTTCAGTCAGATACAAAAAAGTGCATGCAGCAAGATGTTGTGGTTCACAATATGGAATATTTTCTTGGCAAATACACTATCAGGAACAGTTCTCTATCGGTTCAATATCTTTCTTGAACCCAAAAAGATCCCGGGGATACTTGCCGATGCTGTTCCAGCACAGGTAAAAATAATACGCAATGTTAGCATGTATCTCTCTCTGCAATAATCATACGAAGAAGCCTTTTGCAAATTCAATACTTCCTATAACTGTTTAAGTGTTTTCACAAAGTTAAGATGTGAGATTTTTACTGTACTTGCTGGTCTTTTTTCCCCAACCTATAACTTTTGAAAAACTTATTCTTGATCATCATTAATGTTTAGTATTGGTGATAACTTGAAGAAAATTGTAATCAATCAAAAACCTGTGGTACTCGGATTATCATACATGTCTGGTGAACTTGAGATTTGGCTTAAGTGTTAAAATTTTTACTGTTGAAACCAATTGTTTACTTCATGAATTCATGATGAAGGGTATTTTTTTATCTTCGTTGCAGGCATCATTCTTCATTGCATATGTTGTGACATCTGGATGGACCAGTCTTCTATCCTCAGAACTCTTCCGCGTGAGTCCCCTGATTTGGAGTATCATAAAAAGACCATTTTCAGGAAAAGATGATGAATTTGAGGTTCCTTCAATTCCATACCATAGTGAAATTCCTAAAGTTCTCTTTTTTGGACTCCTCGGAATAACATACTTCATCCTAGCTCCACTAATTCTCCCGTTCCTCTTGGTTTACTGTTGTCTGGGATACATAATCTTCCGTAACCAGGTTAGTTGGATACTCTCTCTTTGTGCAATATTATTTCCTAACTATAATAAAAACCCTTAAAGCCAGACTGATTTTAATTTAATTTACAGAAAAGATGGACGTGGGTGGGAAGTTAATATTAAGGACACATTATAACTTCATGTTTTGAAAACTCCCAATGTAACTTACCGGGCCTTAGTAACAATTAGCTTTTCAAATGGAGCAGACTGAAACTCCAAAATGTAGGTTGTATCATGACTAAATATAGCAAGGCTAAAATTGTTTTGCGGCTCCATGTTACGAAAAATAAAATAAAAAATTGGTGCAACACCAAACTCCTCTTGCACCTCTAAACCTCAGACAAGGAAGCTTTCTGCACGGTCAATTTTACACTTCGTTGAAATGTGGCGATTCATTGTACTGATCTTAAAAGCTCATATAGGATTCCTTTCAGTTTAGTTACTAACTTATTACTCAAAAAGTAGGCTGACACTTTGTATTTTGTACCATCTAAGTATATTTGGACATTGATCGAAGTTTTATTGTAATTTTCATTGTATTTAACAAGTTGTGGTTATTTATATTCTGATGTTATATATTGACAATTTTGAACAGTTTCTGAATGTATATGCACCCAAGTATGAAACCGATGGAAGATTTTGGCCAACAGTCCACAATTCAACAATTTTTGCCTTGGTGCTGATGCACATCGTTGCAATTGGAATGTTTGGGCTCAAAAAGGTTCCCTTAGCTGCTAGTTTGACTATTCCTCTTCCGATTCTCACGCTTCTTTTCAATGAGTACTGCCGCAAACGATTCCTTCCAATATTCCAAACTTATCCAGCTGAGGTATGTTGGCACTAATGCTATCAATTTATCGTTTATTTCAGTTGCAACGAAATTTTAGTTAGTCAATGTTCCACATCTGGTTCTTACCCTGCATGTACCCTTATCTCATCAAACCATCGATATCTGACAGTGATATCGAATTAGTTATAATCTTCTTAATTTGATTCCTTGTATATCTTGTTTAAAAACTAAAGGAATATATCTTAGCCGACGAATTGGCATGTATATAAGAACCTCATTACCGCGTTTTGATGCAGTGTTTGATAAAGAAAGATAGAGAAGACGAGAACGATCCTACAGTCTCTGCATTTTATGAAAAGTTAAGCACTGCTTATAGGGATCCAGCTCTGATGCCAATGCAGCATCCGCAGAGCACTGATGGACACAGATCCCCCCTTCTTCAAGCTGGAGTCTGAAGTCAGCGGTTTGTCTTCTTACATAAAAACGAACTTACCTGTCTGTACAATAATAAAAAAGAAAGAACAAAACAGCTTGTGCCGCGAATACCGGGACAAAATGTTTTGGCAAAAAATTTAGATAAGATTCTGTGTGGTGAGTCTGTATTTTCATGTAAAATGTAAAGTATATGATTTTTCAGTTAGGCTTGTTAACCGTGTGATTTTTTGAAGAAGCACCTCTCGTGTGCTTCTCCTTATAAGTGATTTTGGTCCTCGCAGAATCACTTTCAGACGAGCCCTTAATGTTGAGAAGTATAAATGAGTAGTAACATATTCAATGATTAAATTCATTACTATCTCAATAACTATCATTGTAATATCGGTAATATATTTTACATTCTTATTGATGCCGGTGGCTTAAAAACGTGTATTTTCATGCAAATATCGTTGTGTTGAAGGATATTTTCTTGCTTGAACTTGAAATACCGCACTGATTGACTTGATATATCGTTACGATAGTATGTGATTGACTTTAACTTGATATACCTTTACAGTCGCAAATCCCAACTTGTAGACTTTGCTCCCAACTAACTTAACTAACTTTTGGTTGACAAACGGCCCAAAACCCCAAACGTGCTGATTCTGATGTTCCATTTGTCAACTAAAAACACCACTTCTACAACAATCTTGGAAATTGGAACAGTTCCATTTTTCCAGATTATTAATGTAAGACTTTGAATTTATTTTTTATTTTTCCATGAATAAACCTGACATTTGTCAACCTTACCTATAATTTATGTGATTATGTCACTCTGATTTTTCCTTCTTAATTTTCTGGGCTGTGCCCCCTCTGCCAGAAACAGCAACATTTAGAAAAATTGGAAGCTTAAGATGCTGATATTTGGCTCCTTTTTTGGCCTCCACGTGGAGCAACAACAAAGGGCTATTGACATGTTCCTTAGAAAACATTTTTTTTGTCAAAATGTTCCTTAGAAAACATTAGGATGATCAAAAGTTTAGGTTTAACTTCCCTTTCCATGCTAACTTATAATACTATTATCTTCTTTGTAATAAAATTAATCAGGATGACCAACACATGACATGCAGACATGGCAGCAACACGAACCTTAAGTGCAGTCCAATCTATGTTTTTCTTGTTCACATGGAAAAAAAGAAGAAGAAGGAATAGTGACATAAATCGTGCAAAAGTAGAGCCGGTTGTAACTTTGAATTAAAAAATTTTAAATGGATGGACGCTAAACTGATAGGAAAGATGCACTAAACAAAAAGGAATAGTGATGTAAATTGTGCAAAAATAGAGCCAGTTATGATTTGTAATAAAAAATAGAACTGAATGGGCATTAAACAAACAATAAAAATATACGAAATTAAGAAAAAAATAGAGACGAAAATAGTACAAAAATAGATCAGGTTATAACTTTCAATAAAAAATAGAACTAGATAGACGAAAAAGATGCACTAAACCGTGATATAAATACGAATTATTGTCTATATAGTGTGTATCCCTTTAGATTTATTTTTATTATAAATTTGTAACCAGTTATACATGTGCATATTTTCCTAGATTTTAAGGTTCAATGTAATTTTTTTAGTTCTTATTTTTTAATGATTTCATGGTTAACTTCAAAGTGTGAACAATCGAAAGATTCGGCACTCTCGGACTCGTTCGTCTCTTGCTTTGTCTATGGCCGCCGTACAATCCGTTAGATTTGCTACCCCATTTGATCTTTGTTACCTTTTTTTGTTTCTTCTTAGTGTTTTTTGTTCTTTGTTTTTTGTCTTAAATCTTCTTCACTGGTGTGTTCTTGCTAACTTGTGCGTTCTCAGATGTCATATCAGCCGTTAACCCAACAAAGTTAATGACCGTTTAATCCCAACAAAGTTGATAACTGCTTAATATTAACTTACTAATCTTGATGTTTTCATAGATAGAACTTAACAATCTAGTTTTCGGAAAATTCGAACATAGGACCGTGGATGGTTATTCCGGGCAGAAAACCTCTGAAATGTTCTATATGATTTTTAAGAAGCTTATGGTGCGGAAAAAATGCTACGAAAATATAATTTCATGATAGTTTTTCACAGAGCCTTACAACTTTTGTTAAAAGTACACAATTTATTGATCTGGTAGTATTTTCTTCGTTTTATTGGACACAAATCTCCGACTTGTAGGTTTAGAACTAGAAAAATGTTAAGGAGACTATCTTTTTTAAACCATATTTTGTAAACCACATGATGTAGTGGTTGATAGTTGGACTTCATTTCTAATGGTTTAAAGAATGAATCCGACTATCAACCACCATATTATGTGGTTTACAAGATATAGTCTAAAAAAATAGTCTCGCTGACATCACCCTTAAAACTACTATTTACTTTCTTTAATTTAGATACTAGCTGGGGAAAGTCCAATAATGTCATTTTATAAGCATGATGTGTGACGTAAACCACATCCTAGATGATGACATAGAAACGTAATAACATATGATTATCATGTAATTAATACTGATCATGTAATTAAATATGTGTGAGAGTGGGCTGGACATGCTTCATAGTAGGGGTGGCTTTGTAAAAATCGATCTTCTTAACTTTTTCATGAATGATATAATAGAGTGATTAGGGGATTTTTTTTATTGTATTATCCTATTAGGGTTAATTTATTGTAAGGTTATTTACCCAAAGCAATGTAAATTTTGACCTTATATGGCCATGAAAGTGACATATCACGCGTTGTTCTACAAGTCACGTCCAAGGTGAAAAAAAGAATGTTCGCCCCTTAATTTTTGTCCTATCAAAAGAAAGCTAGTGGCTTTACCTTTAGGAGAAAATCTAGATCCATTGTTTTAGTTTTGATTGGGGGATAGGAAGAGGAAATTGGAACTGTCGCCAAACTACTGCTTAGAAATTTAGTGTTGGTATTTGATGAAAATGCCATTATTTCACTTACATTATTAGTGCTAGTATTATTATTTTTACAGAAGCAAAATTGTGAGAAGGAGAACTCAAAATGAGAACTTGATAAACAATCTTACGTGTAGGGATAAATTTTTTCAATCACTTAAGCTGCAACTCACTTGTATTCAAATAATCTTATTAGTGTATATAAGTTCAATATATAACTTTATAGGCTGTTTGATAATTATTTAGTTTTTAGTTTTTATTTTTTTGTTAGAAATAAAAAGAAATGCAATGAAGGGTGAACAAGGATAGCAGAATGGTGGTGGAAAGATATAGAAAACTAAAAACAATTTTAAGTAAATTTTCTTTTCTAGTTTTATATTTTCATTTTGTATGTCATTCCTCCCTCCTCCCTCCTCCCTCCTCCCTCCTCCCTCCTCCCTCCTCCTCCCTCCACTACCATACTCCCTCCACTACCATACTCCCTCCATATCCTTGATTAATCCATCATTTCATCTACTTTCTTTCTAACTCTACTAAGAAAAAAATGACTAAAAACTATCACATGGGTCCTTGCACTAAATATTCATTCCTCTCGTAGATTAACTTAAATAAACCCCCTAGTTGCCTTATTTTCTAAGCTGGTGTAATTAATATAACTATCCTGTACTGATAATGGATATTCTGCCCCTAATTATAATTAGCTCACTATGCATATGTTGGCTAATTAGGCTTCATTTGTTGTTCTTCCTGGGCATCATTTGATTAATTGCTTTGCTGAATGCTGATGCACTTGTAATTGTTTTCATCAGATATTCAATAGAAGAGTACAATTAGTCCCTTTCTCTACTTCTATGTTTCTATCTCCTTGATGCTAAAATGTACGTCACTAATTTTATAAAATATAGTTTATTAAAACCATATAAAATACATGTAAAAGGAGATACGACTAATTCAAGTTCACAATTCCATATAATTAATTTTTTGATATATATGTTTTTTTTATAAAGACAATACTCTTCTCGTTCTCAAAAAGGAAGAAAGTATTATTTTCTACTAATATGACATTATTTTACCATATCATAAGATAATTGGAACAGTTCATTCTTTTGGTCATCATCTAAAAATTCTCCATAGAAAAATTCAATCGATTTGGAGTTCGTTTAGTCAACCATATATATGTGTCGGACAAATCAACAATTATGGTAACAAGTAGCATTCTCATGATGAATTGCCAATTTTCTTGATACACATGAATATACAGTCTCTAAATCAAATGATTTTTTTTAGATATGATCATTAGACAATAATAAAAAGAATGAATGACTCTGATTATATTTGTTTTACAATGAAATGATGTGACATTAATCTCAGAAAAGTATTATCCTTCTAAAAATAATCGCATAGGAAGAGAGACCATATTGGCATCTAAGGCTGGGTCAAATTTAACAATTGCAGGTCTCTTTCAATTTGGTTAGTGTTTATAGGCCGAGATTAATAAGAAACAAAGAAATAAAAACAAACGTTAAGACCATTTCAACCTTCAATCATACGAAAAAATCATCCATTCCCCTACATATAAATATGCACATTAGCATCTGAGCCTCCAACTTCAACTAAATCAATCACTTACAAGTACAAACCATAAACTCAAAAGAAATTAATAGCTAGTAGCTGAAATGGCAAGGAAGAGAAAAGTTAGTGAGGGAGTGGAAGACAACAACACTACTTCAAGTGGGGGAACCATGGCTTGGGATGAGATGGTAAAGGAAGCTTCCGCTGTCGCCGAGCTAGGCGGAGCACGTAGGGCACGAAAGCGCTTTGTTGGTGTCCGGCAAAGACCCTCCGGCAGATGGGTGGCCGAGATTAAGGACACCATTCAAAAAATTAGGGTTTGGCTAGGCACCTTTGACACCGCGGAGGAAGCAGCTAGGGCCTACGACGAGGCTGCCTGCTTGCTTCGCGGTGCCAACACTAGAACCAACTTCTGGCCTTGTTCCCAATCGCTGTCTTCAACTCCGGCGCTGCCCTCGAAGATCACAAACCTCCTCCTCAAGAGGCTGAAAGCAAGAAACAACGCCATCTCTTGCTCTCCTCCTTCTTCTGCTCCTCTCCCTATCAACCATCTTCAAAACCACCAACACGATCAGAATCTTCACGAACAAGTAACAGAAACCGAATTCTCCGAAACCCAATACACAGATTTCCTCAACGATCCCGAAGATTATTACATCACAAGCAACAACAACCATGAAACCATCACTGATCACATCAGTGCAAGCAGCATTGATTACATGACGTCGAGCTTTGAATCATGCTTGACTGACAAGGAAGCTGATCACATGGAGTACGGTAACTTGGGTGAAGTGGGGCAGCAGACTTATAGCGGCGGATATGCGAATTTCGTAGGCGAAGGATCGGAGGAAGATGTCGATCAAGAACAAGAAGAGGAGGAGGAAGTGAATGGTGAACAAGTTGGAGTTATAGACTTCCAGTTTGTCGATGATATTGGAGCATCTAACTCAAACTACTACTCTCCGTCGCCTTTCGAGATTGCTGAGGAGATAGAGGAGCCGGTTCTGGAGGCGGAGAGCTACGCCGACGAGCCTTCGATGCTGAGAGCCGCCATGAAGAGAATGAAGTACGAGAGGAAGTTTTCGGCTTCTCTCTACGCCTTCAATGGGATTCCCGAGTGCTTGAAGCTGAGAATCGGATCGGGGAATGGGAATGGGAAAGGGAGAGGAGTGTCTGAGTGTTTGAGCAACCTCCAGAGAGCGTGCAGTAACAAGAACAAAGAGGAGGTTGATGTTACTGCAGCAGCGGCGGAACACCAACGAAATGATTCGAAACAGGAGGAGCAGGGTTCATCAATGGATGTTTCTCTTAGTAGTGATGGTGAATTGTCACTCTGGAGCTCACTTGATCTGCAGCCAATATGCTTTTTGTCAACTAATTAGTTCTTCTTTTCCTTTTTTTAACAAATTCATGCTCTAATTTGATTCCACACATCAATCTGGAATTCCATTCTTTGCAATATTTTGTGATATTCTAATATATTTCAAAGAAATAGTGAATTTTATGTAATTTGAACTTTGGGTTCAAACTTCGACCCAATGAAGTAATAATAAAGAAACATGTTTTCCGCACATCTATTTTCTCCATCTATGTTCCTTACATTGTCTTGTTTTTGTCTTTTTATTCTTTTTTTATTTTTTGAATCCAACTTCTAATATAAGTGAGAAGTACATAAATCATTTCCTATACTTCTTTAAAAAATATAACAAATAAAAAACTTAGCAGGTTTATTGAATATTTGATTCAATAATTTGGAAAATTGAGGTTTTGTTTGGTGTGTATTGGACATAAGCTAAAGGAAAACATGTTAGACAAACACAACCCGAACTAATAATTTGCAAGATCCTTTTAAAACTGAGCAATTCAGAGAGCTGATGGGCTCTGTATTCTTATAAAATTTTGAAATATAATTTTAAGAGCTATATTCAGACGATAATTATGTCATTGTTTCAATGCAAACAGAGAAAAATTATCGTGTGGTACTGGAACACCGCCATTACGCATCCAACTATGTCATGTTGAACCACAGGGGGATCATAACAGGCAGGCAAAAGTTGAAGTGGAGCTTTTGGACTTGAGATGAGTAAATAGAGCATAACATAAGGTTTCAAACGATTTGTATTGATGATGGTAAATCATTTGCAACTACGAACAAAATATTTTGTCGTCGAAGTCGCATAAATAAATTACAGTACTTTGAAATACATTTCAATTCCAACGACATGAAACCGGAAAATTTGCAATAAAGCATTTCTCCAAATGGAGGTTAGTTCTTTCTTTGCTACTAATTTGTGTTCGTAAAGAGGAAAATTCAGGACAGACCACTTCAAATACCAAACTAGAAACGACTCGGACAAGCCACTGTAGAATACTGGCGCAATAACAACACGATTACCCATATAAAACTGGGGAATGCGACGGAAACAAGTAAAGCAGCCCAAACTGAAGGACAGATTATATGTACACATTGCAAGATTTTTTCACAAGCATCACGATAGATTCACAAAGGACTTGTCAAAGGCCTAGCTCTCTACCTCTAAAGGACACGAAGTTGGGCAAGGAAAGCGGCACAAAGATCCAAGAAGAGAAACTGCGGACCCTGAACCCTCTGAAGATCAAGCAGGTACTTCTCCTCCCGAGTTTTGAAAAGCTGTTAAGACCCAAAACAGCGGCAAAATATGTCAGGATTATGTTCTGGATAGATACTCGAGCAGTGAACTCCTTTGATACCAAAGACAATAGTAGATTGATGACCGAATAGAATTAGAAAAAGTATGGGATTAAGGAGCAATCTAACAAAAACTCTTACCTGCACTTCAAACTTGACCACATTTGGCATCTTCATCACACCATCATTTTCAATGATGTTGGATTCATCTCCAAAATAATGGTTACTGTGCACAGGATTGTCGATCATGCCTTCGTTATGACCTGGAGCGCCAGGAACCCACCTACACTTCATGTTGTAGTGTCCTATCTTCTTCCAACACACTCGCAATTCTTGTAAAGCTTTAAGGACTTCTGTCATTATTTCACGAGGATGTGCTCGAGACTGGCAATGAAAGGCAGCAATAGATCAACAACAATCATGTTAAAATTTGAAGTTCACTCCATTGAACATCTAGAAGAGTTGCTCCCAAATAATAATACTTAGCCAGAAAGCCAAAGAAATTTAACCTGAAGTCCAAGAGCCCATTTCCTTTCAACAGGGAACTGTGGTCTAAAACCCATTCCTTGATACTCCATATATCCCGGAAGGCGGTGCCCAACAGGTGAAGCAGCAGTCTCACTTTGCTGCATACGATTGAAACCACATTCCTGAACCATATCAATAAAAATGAAACACAAATCCAAATGGTGACAAATCTTAACAGAAACTGAACAGCAGAGAAGAATATATGATGAGCTTGATGGAAACAATTCAAGCTTTTGAAAAAATTTGCCCCAATCATGTTATGCAAATCTTGACACAAATTAATGTTCGTTCACAAATATATTCCTGTTTCAGATGCTGTAGAAGTTTCCCCTAGCATCTTCTTTAATGTTGTTAGATTATGGCCAACAGGTTTAGTCTTGGGCCTCAAAAGAGGAAATTTTGTTTTCTAACCCAGCTGTTGGTAATAATATCGAAAACGGAGGACACATACCACAGTCTCCTGAAACTCAGCTCCAAGATAGCCACTGGATACACGGAAACGGTTGTCCAATAACAAATAGTATGCAACTGTTCCCTGAAACATGATGCAGGTAGTAAGTCTCAGTTGGAAAATCAAGAGGATGAGTTCCAAAGGTACAAACCTCATTTTGTAGTCTGCCACGAAGAGACTCTACCAGATGGTTCCTGTCAAATCCCATCTTAACTACCTCCTGAAGAATTTCCTCGTCAATCTGCATAAAGAAAGGTGACACTTAAGAACTTATGATAATAGATAATATTATGTAACAACACAATATCCAAATCCTCCGCAAAAGTAAACATCACAATAACAAAAAGACCAAATTACGGAGACATTGACCATAAAATTAAACAACCGATGTGGATGGCAATCTTGAAAATTGTTTGTGCATGTGCACTTGTCAATGATATTAGAATTTGGCTCGTCAAAGAGGAATCCTAGTTGATTTAGGATTGTTCTAAATCGGGTTTAGAGTTGTTTTAGAAATAACTTTAGTTTCCTGTTCAGTTTCTGATTTCTAGATTCTATTAGGATTTGGTTAAGTAAATCCTCTTATTCAAATAGAAATAGGAATGCGCTTGGTTTAGAATGTAAACCGACCCTATGTATATAACAGGGTGCTAAGAGCGACTCGCTTTCGTGAGGAAACAGAGACAGCCGAGGGAAGAGAGATTAGTGCTAGGGTTTTACAAAAGTACCGTAATTCTCTATTGTTAATCTAAAGAAGTGTGATTTCTCTACCTGAGAAATCACAACCGGACGTAGGTACAGTCTGGCCAACCGCATAAATTCTTGTGTTGTTCGTTTATCTATCTTCTAAGTTTAGTCTATATATTTCCCGTGGGATACATCAACGAACAAGACTCCAAAGGGCAGAAAACTTAACAATTGGGTAATGTGAGCTTCCTAGGGCTCAAGGTGTTCTCGCGATGTCGCAGGAGGACGAAGGGCGGATCTAGGACTCCGCACAGCCCTTTGACGGCAAGGGAGTGACTTTACTTTATTGGCAGCGGATGATGAAGAACATACCGATTCCAACAGGATTTGGATGATGCACTCACTGGAGAGAAGCCTAAAACATGACGGCATTGCATGGAACAAGGTTCCCAAGAAAGCCAAGAGCTCCACGAGATCCATCTCACCAAGTCGGGGCCTAATCTCACATCACCGAGAGAATGACTGCCATGGAAGCTTGTGGGGAAAGTTGGAAAATATTTATATGGGCAAAACCGTGTCCAATAAACTTTTTTAAAGGATGAACTGTTTGACTTCACTAGAAGAAGGAGGTGACGTTGAAGATCATGTTTGCAGATTTCAAATCGCATAACTAATCTTCGTAAAGTCGAAGAAATGATACAAAGATGATGATATGGCTATCATCTTGCCGAGATCTCTCTTCCTCCATCTTTCAAGCACCAACAACTTTAATGTTTGGAAAGGAATTCCTAAAGCTTGAAGATGTAATTAAGCTCTTCATACTATATGCCAAATTGGACGATATAACCGAAAGCTCTCAAGGGCTCTATGCCAAAGGCAAGGGAGAGGGGACGGAAAAGAAGAAGGAGGAAAAAGGCAGCAAAGAGAGTAGCAGATCAAAATCCAAGAAGAAAAAGGAAAGGAAAAGAAGGAAGGTTGTTTCGAATGTGGTTCACCTGATCATCGAAGAGGAACTCATAGAATTTGGAAGAGAAGAAAGCTAAGATGGAGGGAAGCTCGTGGATCAACTAGTAAATACCGAGCAAGAGAGTGACGGGGAGCTTCTTTCAAGAACATCGGGCTCCAAGGCTTTCACAAATTGGATTTTAATACCGGATGCAATACTTCACATGTGTGCAATAAGAGAATGGTTTGATACATTCAAAGAGAAGTCGCCAATGGAGAAGTTTTGATGGGTGATGATTCTCCATGTTCTATAGTAGGAATCGGCACCGTGCAAATCAGAATGTTTGATGGAGTGATTCTAACTTTGGGGAACGTTAGATATGTCCCTTTAAACTAGGAAGAATTTGATTTCCGGGTACTCTCTAGATGAGGCTTCTGCTATGAGTACAATTTAGACAAGGAAGACTGGGGGGGTAACCAAAGTTGATTGCTAGTAATGCAGTGGTGTCCTACAACCCAACAAGTCAGATAAGCTAATTGGGACCACTATAGCTGGGGGAGTGGTCAGTTTCGTAGATCAGTGCGACAAAACCGAACCGTGGGCATCACAGTTCTGGCCACATGAGTCAAAGGGGTTGGTAAGAGTTACACAAGGCTTACTGGAAGGCGTGTCATCTTGGCAAACTGGATTTTTGTGAATATTGCGTTTCCTGGAAGCAAAGAAAGGTATCATTCGCTAGTAGGCAAAATAAGCAGATAACCGAAGCAAGGAAAAGCCCGCCATATTCACCTCGTACGTTTGGGGCCCCGCACCAACTAAATCAAATCCAAGTGGAGCAAGGTACTTTGTTACTTTCATAGATGATTTTTCTAGAAAGGTTTAAGTTTATTTCATGAAGCGTAATCCGAGGTTTTTGCAAAGTTCATGAATGGAAGACAAATAAACAAAAGCAACCGGAAGAGAGATCAAGTACTTGAGAAGGATGAATGGAGGTGAATATACAAGTAAGGAGTTTACCGATTATTGCAAGGTGAAGGCATCACAAGGCACTTCACAAGTAGTTAAAGAAATCCCCTAATAATGGAGTCAGCTGAAAAGGATGAATGTAATCATGGAGAGAGAAAAGAGCATGAGATTCATGCAGGATCGCCTGGAGCAGTTTTTAGCGTAAGCCGTTAATCATGCAAGGTATTTGATTACCGTATCACCACTACAACTCTTGGTTTTAGGAGGGTAGGGTGAAGAGTGGTATGAATCAAAAGCCTCGTGGAATTATTCAAGCTTAGTGGTATTCTATTGCATGGTATATGCACATGTTCCAAGGATAGTGCTGGTCCAAACTCAAACCGAAGTCCGTACAATCGCATATTCTTAGGTTTTGAGAAAGGAGGTAAAGGGTTTCAAACTTTGGGATATCACAAAAGGAAGAAAGTTGTCACCGAGATGCTTGTTTTTGATGAGACAACCATGCCTCTAACAAAGCCGTAGAACAAGAGGGAAGGAGAAGAACAATGCCTAAATTGGCAAATGGGGTCATTTCTCTAAACCCGTTTCCGTATGTAGAAGCTCGTGTGGAGCAAATTGAGCAAGAAGCCGATTTGGATGTTTTCTTTGAGAAGAAGATGAGCAAAGAAGATGGTTCGCCAAACATGAATCGTGACAAGCACTTGGGCAGCATTGAAGGCACTCCAATCCGCCGACATCCCAAAGGGTTCAAACTCCAACCACCAATTCACTCCGCATTCAAGAGATGCATAGCACCGGACAAACCAAATAAACAGGAAGAAACCTGACGATTTGGTTTTGACCAAGACGGTTAATTATGCTCGAATATTAGTCAAGGAGATCCAACTACTTATCGAGAAGCTATAGCAAGTGATGAGAGAGATAGTTGGATAAGTGCTATGACAGTAAGAAATGGAGTCTCTTTACAAGAACTCGTTTGGGAGTTGGTTCCTAAGCCCAAAGATTTAAAGCTAGTTGGATGCTGGGTATTTAGAAAAAGAAGGGCTACATGATCAAGAGGCCGCAGATTCAAAGCAAGGCGCAAATAAGGGTGCCTCGCAAAAAGGAAGGGGTGGATTATACAGCTGAGTTCTCACCCGTAGTCACATACTTCTATTAGATTGTTTCTAGCAATGGCAAATTTTCGCATGACATGGAAATTGAGCAAATGGATGTGAAGCATGCGTATTTCTTCATGGGGATTTAGAGGAGACGATTTCTTCTAGTAATGCCCAACCGGAAGGGTTTGTTGAATGGGAAAGAGAACCTAGTATGTCAACTAAGGAAGTCCCCGATGGCCTCGAAATGCTTCCAAGACAAAGGGTACAAAAGGTTTGATTCCTTCATGCCGAAAATCAATTTTAGAAGATGCTTATATGATTGTTATGTGTACTATCATGTGTTCCAAGATGGGATGCATTACACATTATTGCTATATGTGGATGACATGTTAATTGTTGTCATGACAAGTCTAGAATTTTAGACTTGTGCTAAGATGTCATAAAGAGTTCGACATGAAGGATCCTTTGGTGCCGCACAAGATCCTGCAAGGGAAATACAAAGGGATAGGACCGCCAGAAAGAATCTGATATCTCAAGCAAAAGTATATAGTCTGGGAAGGTCCTTGAGAAATTTAATATGCGTGTGAAGCAAAGGGAGTTACAACTCCTTTGGCAGCTCACTTTAGATTAAGTAAGTAAACAGAGTCCAAAGTCAAAAAAAAAAAAAAAGAAGATCAAGAAGTGATGTAAGTGCCCTCTACGCTAACGCCGTGGGCCGCCCGATGTATGCGATGGTTTGCACACGGCCCGATAGCCTCAAGCACCGCAGGTTTCCAAGATATATGGCAAATCCCGAAACAAAGACTGGGAGGCAAAATATGGGATTTTCTGTATTTGAAGAATTCTCGGGCAAGAAGGATTATGTTTGAGTAGCGTAAAGAAAATGCAGGGGTGTTAGGACATGTGGATGCCGACTATGTAGGGGACTTTGGACAAGAGAAGGTCAACCACCGGCTATGTATTTACATGCGCCAGAGGACCAATCGCTTGAGGGCACCGCCGGCAACCTATTGGCGCCTTTACTTTCCGACCACAGAGGCGTAATATATAGCATTGGCCGAGCCTGAAAGGAAGCAATTTGGCTTAGTGGTTTGGTAAGTCAAATGGGAATTACTCAAGATTGTGTGAAGTCATGTGACAATAAAAGTGCCATTCATTTGCAAAGAATCAGTTTTTCCGGGAAGGTCAAAGCACATTGAAGCAAGGTATCACAAATCGTAGATTGGGTGGAGGCTATGAGATTTGGGTTGAAAGATTCATACTATCACAATGCCGATTTTCTTTACAAAGATAGTGCCTGCCAAGAAGTTCAAGCATTGTTCAACTTGATCAACTCGTTGATTGATTAAGGTGAAGACTTCAAGATTTCCGTGAGTTGCTTCAAGAGAGTTCAAAGACACTGGGTGCTACGATCAAGACTTGGTTTGACTCACCAAGGTGGAGATTATTAGAATTTGGCTCACAAAGAGGAATCCTAGTTGATTTAGGATTATGTTCTAAATCTAAGCTTAGAGTTGTTTTAGAAATAACTTTAAGCCTGCCGCTTCGATTTCTAGATTCTATTAGGATTTGGTTAAGTAAACTTTATTCAAATAGAAATAGTGGAATGCAATTGGTTTAGAATGCAAACCGACCCTATGTATATATAAATAGGCAGAAGGATCGGGCCAAGAGGAAACAGAGACAGCCGAGGGAAGAGAGATTAGTGCTAGGGCTTTGCCAAAAGTACGTAATTCTCATTGTTAATCTAAAGAAGCAAAGGATTTCACCTGGGAAATCACAACCGACGTAGGCATAAGTTCCGCCGAAATCCGCATAAACTGTTGTTCTGCTTATCTATCTTCTAAGTTTGGGTTCATTTCGTGGGATACATCAACGAACAAGATCTAAAGGGCAGAAAACTTAACAAATGAAGCATAAATAAAAAAATGCAATGCAAGCACAATATGGACATGCCAATACAAAACTAAAACAAAAATATGGAATACAGTGACCAAGGATCAGCTATCTGTTAACTACTTGTTACATTAAACTATGGACCAAAAAACCGAAATATTCAGAGTTCCATTTAAACAAGGTGACAAAGATCACTTGGCACATCTTGAGGAACAAACCAGAGCATTCATTATAACTGCAATTTACAAAAGTAAACAGAAGAAACAAGCAAACCTTTTTAGCTTGTTGCATGGTGTCTGGTGGAGGAACAGCTAAATAACGAGGAAGATGAGCCTGGAACCATACATGCTGACGAATCTCAGGGATGGTCATTCGCTTCATTGGATCAACTACGAGCATTCTTGGAATCAAGTCTCTTGCACCAGGTGACAAATGACTAGGAAGAGTGTATATCCCACCCTGAAGACAAAACGGTGTGGGTTTAGGTCAGATAACTAATAATCTGCAGGCATATAACTATTCAATTCATCATATGCTATAGCTTGTTTAATAGAGATAGTGAATGAAAAAATTGATTGTCAGCGGACACAAAACCAAAAGCACAAACAGAATTAGATCTTAACATAATTTGAAGACAAAAGAAAAAATATATCAGATGAAAACTGAAAAATCAATTTTATAGTAAACAAAAGAACCAGATCTAGCAATACCTTTATTTTCTTAAACAAGTTGGGAATATTTTCATCATCAAATGGAAGGGTGCCACAGAGAAGGGCATATAGTATAACACCACAACTCCACACATCCACTTCAGGCCCAGCGTACAGCTTGCCAGAAATAACCTACCAAAGATGAAAGAGATGTATCATTGGAAAGAGAAATCAAGCCAAGATACAAGAATAATGTATCCAAACTACTTCAAAATAATTTAAAAGACATCTAACTACAATCTTTATACCTCTGGAGCAGCATAATTCGGGCTGCCACAACTTGTCTTGAGAAAATGGCCATCACGCATTATGTTGCTCAGACCAAAATCAGCAATTTTCACATTGCATTTGGAATCCAAAAGCAAATTTTCGGGCTTTAAATCTCTATGAACAACCATATTCCTGTGACAATACTCTACACCAGATATTATCTGCCAAAAAAAGTATAACTCATATTAGAAGCAAAAACAATAGTAGAATAAATACAACAAGACAATCGACAAATCACCTGTTGAAAAAAGTTGCGAGCTTCATCTTCCTGCAGCCTACCCTTCTCTACTATATAATCAAAGAGCTCCCCGGACTTCACATACTCCATCACGACATAAATGTCGGATGGTGTTTCAATGACCTCATAGAGTCGTATAATGTGAGGATGCATAAACAATCTCAATATTTTGATTTCTCTTCTCACTGCATCAAATATAAGGGGAAAAGGGAAGGATAATACAACCAAGTACAAAGCTTTAATATTCTGAATTCAAGACAGAACTCTTAAGTTGAAAAGACAAATAATCAAATTCAATCATCGATTTACAACGATAGAGGGCTAACCTTTCTCTTCCATTTCCATGTTCTTTATCTTACGGCGGTTAAGGATCTTGATAGCAACTTTATGTCCAGTTAATGCATGCTCTGCAATTTTAACCTTTCCAAAAGAACCAATACCAAGAGTCTTTCCGAGCTTGTAATTTGGTAAATAAGTATCTGCACTGCTGCCACCACGACCAACAGATCCATCCATTTTCCTAATCTAAACGCACAATCGAATATTCAGATAAATGTACAAGAGTTAACACAAGTTTTACATTCTCATTAGGAGTGTTACTATATAATCTATACCAACAAAATATCATGCCAAGAAGAAATCTCTCCGACATAGAAATCCTCATGGCCGTGGTTAATGGAGAGAGACAATATCAAATTCATGTAATAAGACATGCACCAACATATACATGACAGTTAAGGTCACACAGTAATGTCCATGTACTTTTGAAAGATCTCTCTTAGTCATTGGTCAAATAAAAAATATCGAATACATCCACAGGGATTTTTAAAAAGTATGAATAAATTCAAGAACCGAGAATTGTATGATACATAATCTCACTTTCAACTGGTTCCTATTTTACTCTTAGTTTAATTGTTCCAACTAATCCCTCTGGTTCCATATATCTCACCCTTCTCTCTTTCTACTCCTGCTCTCTACTCTAGCTACCAGTTTGTGTTTCTTCAAGTGCACATATAGAATTACTTAAACCCCACCATATTTGGAAAATCAAGGTATCACACTTGATTTCACATACTTCATAACAAACATTTTATCTAAAAGTTCGTAAGTAGAGATGAAATTCACACCAAAACGTTCTCGTATAGTCAAAGCGATGATAAAAGAAAGCAACTTTGATTGGAGCTGTAATTTCACAAACACATAAACAACATAAAAATTTGAATTTTTCCATTACTCAAACAGACACCCTATCTTACAATCTCCCTCCCATCCCTGATTTCGATACATCAGTCATGTAAAAATCCCAAAAACACTGTAACTTTGAGGAAGATAAACAACAGGGGAAAAAAATGGAAATTGAAAAACCCCACTTTCAAATTAGAAACAGAAACCCAATTTCACACAAATCAATCAGTAAAACCTTCAATCACAATAAAATTTAAAAATTAAAAAAAAAAAAAAAAAAAGATAATTCCCAATTTTTACAAATTCTGTAACATTTTCCCCCAATTTTCCAATAGTTGGCTAATTCCAAAGAAACCCAATAAACCCAGCTGCAAAAGATCTCAGAAACTAGCAATAAACACACAAAATCGACAATTATACAAACTACTACACATTCATGCAATTCTACACAAACAGAAAACAAGAAAGAGAAAATAGAGAGAGAGAGATTTACAGAAAATTAAATCCGAAATTGAAGTCGCAAATACGCAAGGCGAAAAGGGTCTCTTCGAATTGGATTCAGGAAATTGCAATCGCAGAGACCCAGAAAATCGAAAAAAGGGAGACGCAGAAGGGCGCCTTGTCGTCTTTATTCTTTATCGCTTCGCTTCCCGACTTTCACACACTCCCCCACCATCAACTTGTATTAATCTAATTTACTAATCATAATTAGTTCCTGATCAAATGACTGATTCGCCCATGGGGATTTGAAGAAACGACAATGAAGTTCTCTGGAGTTGGGCTTGTCTTGTGGGGGTAAACTAGGGATTTCGTTTCATTATTTTTGGAATTTCATTTTCTGATCATGATTGCTTTTAAGAATTTGGAGGCACTAAAGCTTGGATTTTCTACTGTTTACAATTTTTTCTGTCAACTTTCTTGACATGAAATCGAAGTTTCAAGTTTTATGCAACCGAAATAACAAATTTTTGAATTTTTAAAAATTTGGTAAGTTATTAACCGAGAGGAGATAACGAGCATGTTTACTATGATGAAAGAAGTGAATCGAAAAAGTGCAGTAAATGTAAAAGATGTACGAATACTCGATCAACTACTTTCTATAATCAATCTAATAAGTTCGGTAATATGAAAAAGAATGAACGAATACGCAATCAAACTTTCTATAATCAATCTATTTCTGAATTTTCAGGTATTAAATTAAATTAATTAGATATATACTTTTTTTGAACAATAATTAGATATATAGTTGATCTCATATACATTCATTAACTAAAGAAGAAGAAGAAAGTCAGTAAATTTTTATATCAAATTTCAAAAGTAACTTAAAGTTTTTGGACATTAACACTGGGTTTAACTTCAGTGGTACGTACCATTAAATAGTACATATTGTTGAATGGTTTAAGATTTATTTGGGACCCGCTGTAAATTAATCTGGACCATTCAATGGCCTTATCATTGAATGGTACATACTAATAAAAAGTTAAAATTTCATTAATTTGACGCAGTTGATGAGGACTCAAAAATTTTAGGGAGCTGCAACCTATGCAAAAATATAAAATAAAATGTCACACTTATCACACTGCCGATGAACTCTATAATGCCGATGATTTCTATGAAACATCATTGATTAGGATAACAGTGATGACGTCGTTGATTCTGATCTACTAAACAGAACAGACCGTCCATTTTGCAGTTCATTCACCCCCACATAGCTCCAAGCTTCCAACCGTCGGCCGGTCGGCCGCACATTCGTTCACCCCAACCAGGGTGTTTCATTCTCAGTTTCAATCAAAACATTGAAAATAGGCATAATTTGGCTACAAGAATATGAACTACAAACTTCTGCTGGAAAAACAGTTTTACAACCTACAGGCCGAAGAACAGATCCCAGTACGATGAACTATATGAGTGCGTGTGCAATTACTTCAATCGCAACAAAGTCATTTAACAACAAATAAATGGAAAAGAAGTTACATATGGATCGTTCATGTGTTCTATACAACGTGGATTTTACATGACCGTGTCTGTCATAGCAAGCATTATTTGGAAATTTGAAGGCAAAAGAACCCTAGTAGTCCGGAATGGAGGCAAAACGGTATCCTTTTGCACCTCTCCATGCATAATATGCAATTCGTGTCTCATAAAAGCCTGCAGGTCACAATATTTATAAGAAATCACGATTGATGTCCTGAATTATGTATGAAGCATTTGCGTAAGTTAAGACTTAGAACCAAATGAAACCAGTCAGCCAATCAAAGTTCACATAGAGAATTTCAGAAAACGTATCCAGATAGCCAATTGCCAGACTCAGAAATACAGTTTACGCTTTACTCCTACGCTCAAATAGTTACATCAAAAGAAATTCAACATTCTACCAAAAAGAAAAGAGGAAATTCAAAGAATTAGGGAATGATATGAGGCAATCAATTTGAGAATCGAATGCCATCTCCTCTAACCAAATGATTTTAGTTTTCCTTATCTCTAATTGTATGATGAGGTAATCGATAAGACAAATTTTCTAATGCTTTGAAATGATTCATAAATATTAAACTCTAAAATTATTGAATTCACTATATAGACGGATCAGTCATATAACTCTAAGTTGTCACAAAGATAGGTAAAGATAAGGAACGAAATGGAAATATCTTTTGACATACCTGGGAGGAAGGTGAGAATCCCGAGAGCCAAAAGGCCATAGGCTTGAGTCAGCTCCCCTCCCATGTGACCAGTGAAAATGAAGTACGAAAGAAACAGAAGCAATGATCCAAGAGAAAGCAAGAAAAGAGCAAGAACTATGGATTTCCATGGGATTTTATCAAAGGACTTTGGCGTATAGTCAAACCGAGGGTCATGGGGTCTTCCATAAACATCATCATCATCCGTAGCAAGAGGGCTGTAATGAACATTGCGCCTAGATGCCATCACCAAGGATGTTCAACAAGACCTGAAGATCAAGAACGAAGCAGATCACTAAAGCCGCCTCAAACAACAAATAAGGTTTTTTGTTCTAGTAACACACGTTTAATTTTTTAACACAATAAAGCAAAATGCAAGATACGAATGCAATTATGCAAACGCAGTGAAGTGTGAAAAAAGGTTAAATAAATACAATTGGTAAAACTGAATTCCTCTCACAACATCATTAAAGCTAAAACCAACCGCCCACCTCCTCCGACAAGGCATATGGGAAAAATGATAAAGAAACTCAAATTGCATTTTCAAGTTACAACACTGCAAAGTCTGCAATTAAGGCGGCATCAAAAATGTCGAAAATCCATAAACCATATGACCGGAACTTGACAATGCATGCTTCTTTTTTCTCAGAACAAAGAGCAATAAGTTGGGTTTCCTCCTCCCAGGATTAGATTGTGAAGTACAGAAGAGATAAATGAAACCAATCAGAGACTACCGTATCGAATTCAATACGATTATGAATACTCCTTCGAACAAGGAAACTGAACTCTCCATACAAACAATAAACAATTTGCAGACGGAAGAAAATTATGTTCAATTATTCATATGAAGATCCAAATGAAGGGTCCAATGACAAGTCAATTAACGTTAATCATAATACAAAAACTAATAAACTTATCAAGTTTGGGAGCTAATGATAACCAATTCAATAAAATCACCAAAATCAAAACAAGCACAGAAACAAAAATAAACCCATCTGAAAAACTGGACGGAAATAGTAATACGAAACATTGGAGGGCCAAATGGTTCCCAAAAGCAAACCCAGACGCTGAAATCGCAAGAATTTAACAAATCTACTAACCTGAGACTTGCCCTTTCAACCTCAACCGCGATTGAAAATTTGAAACTTTTCTGCAAACTCTCCAACCAAAGATTGAAACTTTACGCTTAGTCGTCGAAAAAATCCCCAAATACTTGACAGAAAGGAAGGAGATCAATTGGGTTATGGTGAATCAGTAAACGGTAGGGAAGAAGATTCGAAGAAGAAGGCAGAAGGGACCCGGGATGGAGGGAAGATTTGGGTAACTGGGTTAATGGGCTCGGGTCAGTCGAGTAAGTGAGTTGGTAAATGGGCTATGGTTAAAATTCAGATAAAGCCTAGTCAAGCCCACACAATTTGGTGTTCTTGATTTGTTTTTGTTTTTTTTTCAAAAAATTAAACACACGTTTAAATTCCGTTTGATAAACCATATACATAGAAGAAAAATGATGGATACAAGATTGAAAGTAGGAAACAAAGAGGAAATTGACTTAAATTATTATTTTACAACTTGATTCAAGTAACGACTAAAAAGTGATTATTTCAGCAATTAAGCTTTGTGACCAATGAACCGAGAAACCAAACAAAGAAATGATTTCGAATGTGGATTCATGAGTTCGTTGCATAGGTTTGGAACCAAATAATGAGAAAATTATGTATCTAGTTACAAATGGAGAGGATATCAAGTTCAGCTTTCGAATAAGAATTTTGTCGAAGATATAAAGATTATACTATTACTACTTCCTTTTCCAACTTCTCGTCTGTGGCTCCATGGTTAGTGACACCAGTCCTAGACTACCGCAACATGTTCAACCCGAGTAAAAGTCAATCGGAAGAAAACGTGGAAAGGCCATCGACAGTTTGACATGCATGACTATGACTAGGCTGGCTAAATGACCAGATTTATGTGCAATCAATATAAATGTTATTTTTTAGGATTAATATCGTGGAATAAGTTGTATACATCAAGCTCTTATGACATATCTTGAGATTATCAATTGTTTAAGAGTGACCAATTTTTTTTTTGTCCAAAGTAATAGTATTGAAAAAATCCAACTGGGTCAGCAAGTACAAGAAAAGGCAGATCATATCCAAATTACAAAAAAAAAAACCAGAGGCAGTCGATACAACAACTGAAAATTCATTCTAGAAATCAGACAAACCACTACTAGCACCCTAACAACGACCAAAAGAGATGTGAGGCTGATAGAACCGAGAAACTATTAGACCTCAATTAGAACTGCAAGTGGGCATGGCAACCCGTCATGAGAAAGTACCATCATGAGAACTACGGGTGGCCAGTTTGGTAGAGATCGATGCCAACTTATTTTAGGTAAAATTAGGTTGGTCATCATCATGCCCGGCCCTCAGATTTCGGAGGCTCTAGGCGAAAATTTAATCGAGACCCTTACTAAGAAAAAAAATTATCATAAATTAAACTTATAGATTGATTTTTCAAATTTATATAAATTTAATTCATGTGGAAATAAATATATCAAATACAATTCGTTGAGTTAGAAACGAATTTTGCCTTCTCCAACAAGGTCTTGGGTTCAAACAGCTTTAATGTTGTTTTGGATTTTTTTTTATTTCTTTCTTAAAATTTTGCATAAAAAAAATGCAAACCACCGGAGTTTGAACCCATAACCTCACGTAAAAGTTGCATTGTAAAAATCACCTCTACTAATCATAAATTCAATTAATTTATTGCACAAAAATATATATAACATAACCTATATAAATTACATACACATTCAAAATTCGGGGGCCCTTCAAAATTGGAGACCCTGTACAGGTGCACCACCTGCACTCCCACAGGACCGGCCCTGGTCATCATCTTGTTACCATTGATTTTCCTAATCCTAAACCATTTAGAGCACACGGAATACTGCAACTAGGGCAGTTTAACCAAAAAATAAAAATGCAACTAGGTATAGCTTTCGTATGAGTTGACTCGATCAAAACATATATGAAACGTAAGGACTCAATCGTATATACATGGCTACATATGCATGTACATAAAATACAGGTTTTCTTAAGGAAAAAGGAGGGAAATTAAATTAGTAGCCTAGTTTTTTTAAGATAATACTTGTGTTCCCCTGTTGGGGAATGCACATATCCCATCATTTTTTAATATTGTATTTTTACTGTATAAATTTCATAATTGGAACAATTCAATTTCTTAATCTTCATTTGAAGATCATTCCTAAAAAAAATTATTCGAATAGGATATCGTTTAGTCATCCAAATGTATCAAATAAATGGGCGGTTCATCATAAATATATTACTTGGTGCTCACACCATTGATTTGTTTGATATATTTGGATGACTAAATGATCTCCGATTCGAATGATTTTTTGTAGAAATAATCTTCAAATGAAGATCAAGAAATTGAATTGTTCTAACTATGAAATTTATAGGGTGTATATACGTTATTCATACAGGGTGGGATATGTGCCCCATGGGGGAACACAAGTATTATCTTTTTTTATATTTATTTTGTAAAAGTTTAGGTGGAGGGGAGGCTATCTCATCTCATGGCAGAGCAGATCACAAGCCTCTTTGAGGACTTACAGAAAGACTTAAAAGATAATTTCAAGTTTTATAATGCGTTGTTTTCACTTATTATTAACAGAAGTTTTGTCTCTATTAATGCTTTGTACATAAAGAATTTTGGCAAAGTCAATTAGTTACTTTTTGTCTGGGGCAAATACTTGATTGAGTTTATTATTCTTCATACATTTTTGCTGGTTTGCAGGTTTATGTGAATGCTATGCGCAATCCTTCACTATAATATGTTGCATCGAAAGGCTTATATTTTAGAAGGGAAATGATATTTGTACTCTATTTTTTTGTCAAACTACTATTTGTACTCCCCATTTAAGAATTGAATTGTATAATGAAGGGGGGCGGGGGTTACAAATAGTAATAAGGGGGTGCAAATATCAACTCCCTTTTAGAAAATGAAATGATGCTCTCAAGGTCCTTCAACTAATTAGCACTTGTAAGATTTATGTTTTTGGTATACATGTTAGTTTCTTAATATATTTTTTATGAGTTAAATTTCAATGGTGCGTACTATTAAATGATTTAAGATTTATTTGAGACCCACTGCAAATTAAACTGGGACCATTCAATGGCCTAATCATTGAATGGTACGTATCACCAAAAAAATTTCCATTTTTTATATCATGTATTAGATTCAAGTCTGTTTCATTTGTAATTTAGTTTTTTTGTTATCAAGTATATTCGTAGACAATGAAACTTATATGTAGAACTTCAACTTTTATGTTGCTTATGTAAAAAAGAAATCAAATTAGATTCCATGACTGAAGAGTCGTGGAATCTATTATTTTTTAAAACCTGAGCATCTTTCGCGACAAATCTCATTTTGTCGGCAAAACAATACCTACAGCGACAAAAACTTTTGTCGGGATATAACGCGACATATAATTTGGTAGCTTAGGCTCTTCATAACGACGAACTAATTTGTCGTCACAGGTATACTAGCACGACGAACTTAACTTTTCGTCGGCTAAAACCTACAGCGACGGGCTTTTCGTTGCTCTCCCGACAAGTTTTTCGTTGGAAAAAGTCTTACGCGACAAAATCTGACCTTAGCCGACTAAATGGCTTTGTCGCCTAATTTGTTTTTGGTAGTGGTCTTAGCCTATTTAAACATGAGTAGTAGTGGAGAATTATAATAGAGAAAGAAACGGCAAAAGAAAGAACTGGGAAGATTATCTCTAACATACATGAAGTTTCCCAGCGATATCTTGAACAAACTGCAAGATTAGTTTTATATTGTATAGCTAGAAAATGCAGGAGACATGCATGTGCAGGGTGATGATCCTTAATAAACCCACATTATTGCATTTATTAAAAAAAGAGGCTAATTTAATTGTGCATGTATATATCCAATTTCTTTTTCTCTGCAATATGCTCGTGCATTTGCGTGCATGGCACGTGCTTTGTGCACTTTCATGTGAACATGCAGATCATCGCCACTTCCTTCATCTGTTATTTTATTTTATTGCTTAGAGATTGATAGGAGATTTTAGCTCCATGTCGTTTTGCCTGTTTGCCCTAATCCATAATCCCCTTCGAGTTTCAAGACCAGAACATGGGATTATGCAGCACTTATGGACTAATATTTGTCGTAATTTCTACTGTTTTTCCTTAAGCTTTAACTGAAATATAATCAAATACTAAACTGTAAATATCTCTAAATATCTTCAAATTAGATTTTGTCTATAATTAAAAATAGTTTTGTTTTCAACTTCTCATATACTAATTTAACCGATGCACTTTTGTCACTGGAGGCTGGAGCAATGCATGCGTCCACTACCTCTCAAGTCATCATGCTGCAAACTTTTAACTATTTGTCCATATAGCATAGTGCATATATAAGTTGCTCTCTTAATCCAAAAGTTGAGTGATAAAATACATCATAATGTTCGACTTTAGAGATACCAATAAAGAGGGCAAAATATCTAACGGAGCAGTTTACTTTATTTCAAATAATGAATCATTCCTAACAACAAATCATTTTAATTGGTTGCAACAATTATTTATTATATATATAAGAAGTGAGAAATTGTTCAAAATGATTAAGAGTCAAATCATGGTTAACATGATTTGAATTTTTTTTCTTGTTGAAATGATTAAAAAAACCACATTAATTGAAAAATACTCTTCTTATATACGGGAGGCATCGATAAAAAGAATATCGAACTTTTGGAGTACTTTGCTGAAATCAAACCGCGGTGCGGCACGTTGCAATAAGATAGCCGTTATATGTGTGACTTCTTTTATTGACGGAATTGATTGGCACTCAAAATTAACTTTTGCTTTTCCTTGTATACAATTCTACGGCTGAGATGAATCATCATATAGCTTTTAGATTGTCCTTTTCGTGTTTGATGTGAATCTCATTAAAAAGTGGCACAAACATCTCCGTCGATCTCCATTCAAGTTTGGTTCATGGCACTTGCAATTTACAATTTAACAAAAATGGCACTTGCCCGAATAATAACACAGCTTTTAGAAAAAAGCGTATCTAGCTAGTTATTCAGCACTTCCACTGCTTATAAAAGTGCATAAAAAATGAATATTATTGTGACTTTGTGAGAGGAATAAAGTATATATTGGGTGCCCCTATTGCCTAACAAAAGGGATTCAAAGAGCATATAATTTAGTAACCCCGCACCCTAAAACAAATAATTATTATTAGACAAACTCTAACCGCTGGAAAGATTTTTCTTTTTAAGTATCATGTTTTTAATAGGTACTTCATATGTCATAATATAAATGGAAGAAATAATATATTTTATGTGCCCCTCCACTTGTATTATGACATGTGGAGTGCCCGGTTGAAAACCGGACACTTTGAAAAAAAATTCCAATGGTTGGGTTAAAACTCAAAACCCCCATCCAAAGCTTCTCCAATCATTGGGCTAAAAATGGGTTCTGGGTTAAAACTTATTTTTAGGCCAAATTTAGCCAAGGATAGTGGCTAGGACCCAACTGTTGACGCTGTCGGCCACTTGCAAAAAGACCAACGACTATTTTTTTTATTGGACGACCCACGTGGTTGGACTGTTGGTTGATCCAACGGTCCATAAAAAAAACAAATTTATAAATACATTAAATTCAACGACTGAGATCAAATATGAGCAAATCTAAGTGTAAAAAAAAGATCTAACGACCTAAAATGAAATCCAATGGCTAAAAAATTTTTTAAAAAAACAATTATTTACATCAAAATTCACCCAAAACCTCTATAATACCTATTTATTTGTTCAAACATCCACACAAAATTCACTTTCGTCATACAATTCTTTCATTTTTTTTCTTTCTACCCACCTATGTATTTGTGCTTAAGAATGGGGTAGGTTGTGTGGTTTTCCATGTTCTTTCATGTGGTGCATATATGTAAGAATCATGTAGGGTTAGTGATTTTTCATTATTTATCGGAGTTTAAATATTTTTAGGTTAA
This sequence comes from Gillenia trifoliata, assembly GCA_018257905.1. Lineage (NCBI taxonomy): Eukaryota > Viridiplantae > Streptophyta > Magnoliopsida > Rosales > Rosaceae > Gillenia > Gillenia trifoliata. The sequence goes on from CM031082.1 coordinate 3,573,549, forward strand.
AATATTCATAAAAATGAATTAGGATAATTTACATAAATTTTATTTTCAAAAAAGTTACCGAACAAAAAAAATTAGGCTAAAATCATTCTTTAATAATCTCGGGCTAAAATTTTAAGCCAAAATCATTGAAGGAGAAAAGTTGTTTTTGAGTTAGAACCTCGTTTACGTAACCGTAATCAAAATTGGAGGAATTGGATTGAGGAGGAATTGAATGAGGAGGAATTGAATTGAGGAGAATCAAAATCCAGATTTCCATAAAAGTTGTTTACTAAAATGTTCTGGAATCGGAATAGAAATAATACTGATTCCATAAAACTGTTTACTAATTCAGCAGAATCAGAATAGAAACTATTATGATTACTAAAATGTCCTTGTCCTAAATCAAATATTTTATATGCTTGTTTTTTAATACAATTTGATACAATTTCATAAATTTAAGTACTTACATACTTCAATATTTAAATTTTCTCGCTCAAGTTATAGTTTTTTCTTTTTGGCATATGCAAGTGGAGTTGTGCTCAATGTGAATGAACTAGAGGTTTTGATGCACAATGCAAATAACTTGATTCGACTTGAACTAAAGAGATCTTCACTAGGTAGATTTTGTATATAAGTAAATAAATGAAGAAAAAAAATTAGGAACAAGCAAAGAGTAGGAAACTCCAAATAAGTGAGGGTATTTGGGGAAAAAAAAAGGTTAGGGTATAAGTGAGGGGCAGTTTTGGAATTATAGAAATAAGTGAGGTTATAATGGGGATGAAAAATTCATTCCGGATTCCCCCAGCCATCCGGAATTCAAATACCATGGCGGTGTAGGAAGTCCAATTCCTCCAAATTTTGGAGTTGGATTCCAAATTTTTGGTGGATCCCACCAACTTTTTGACTCCCCAATATTTGGTAAACACCGAAGTATCCCGTAATCGGAATTCAATTCCACTTTTTGATTCCGATTACTCTTATGTAAACGTGCCCTAAATGTCTAACCTAAAAATTTAAGTTTTAACCCTAACCATTAAAGTTGGTCTTATAACTAGGACTATGAATGGTGATCTCTCTCTTTTACTTTTTATTTTGTTATTTTTAATTTCCCTTTCGACAATCATGCATGATTGGAAAAAAAAAGTTGAAAGTTCTGTTGATGTGTTGACTTACGATTGGAGGATAAAATAATAAAGAAAAGTTCAAGGAAAAATGTTCTTTATTTTTATTTTTGATAAATTGATATTCTAAATTATTATATAATTTACGGATAGGAGCATTCGAAATTGTATGCACATTGCCCTACCTAACACTTCTTTAATTAGCATGACTATGATGTGCCATGCATGGGATCCATTGTCCGAGCTTAATTAAACAAAACTTTTCGTCTTGTATATAATGTTTGTAACTCGTAAACAAGTTTTAGCCATAAAAAGGTTAGGGAAAATTTTTGATGAAAAGTATGGTAAAATTTTCTTGGATGTTGGTTGTAACTTGTAAGCATTGATAGCAGTTGGTATTTTCATTAAGGCATGCATCCAAAAACAGGTATAATTTTGTAGACTTGTGAGTCTTTGAGGACAGAAAAGAGCAAAGAAGAAAAACAAGTAGGGAAACAAAAGCAGCTGGATGAAGCTGTAAACCATATAATTATGCAAAACAACAGGCAGACAATCTCTTTGGTTTGGAAACCATGTGGCCCATGCCAATTCATGCAATTATATTTGACAAAAAAAAAATTCATGCAATTATATATATTCTTCACAAATTATATATACGATGAACTAATCGTTAAATAACAATGTTATACACATAAATTGGCTTCATTATTGTCGCCTTTTCTAATTGAGACAACTCTTGATATTATATGCGAAACTTATTTGCATTAGAAAGTACGTTAGCAATCTCATTGTTAAATTACATGTTAATCTAAAAAAAATCATTAAGACATGTTAACACACGTGATTTTGCGGTTTTCCATAAGCTTTGACCAAGATGAAGGGCTGAGATCATCAAATTCCATTTGACTTAGAAACACAGGGAAGTCAACATCATTAAACTAGCACCCCACTAATAATTAGAAAATTAGAAAAAGAAGAATGAGATTAGAGATATAAAATGTTTGAGTTGTGTAGCACTGTAGAGCTTAATTCGAGTCGTACAACATTCATCCTCACATCATTGATAAGATCCTTAGCGTCCTTTGTATTAACCAAATGATGATAGTACATGCATCGTAGTAGATTCGTAGCACACTACCAAGAAAGTAATAGAAGATATTTTTCTTATTAAAACAGAAAATATTGTTTTTTCTTGGTCATGCAACAAACAACAAAATAATAAAAAACATATATAACATTTTACAATTAGTGAAAAAGGAAATTATTTTTCATAGTGAAAGAGCCTAAATCAAGAAGTGGAAGAATAACTAAAATGATGATTATAGTAACAAAGATTGTATTATGTGTGTAAATGATTTGAGATATCGTCACACTATCATTTTTTATCTATATAAGTTTATCTCTTGTGTGGGATTCTAGCAATACATATTCTTAGAAATAGTAGTTAACATTTTAACAACCAAGGAAATAAACAAATTCATATTTCGTAGGATGGATAGGAACAAGATATCTAGAAAAGTTAAATATTTGTAAACAAAAAACGAGTGGGAAAAATCTGTTAAATCCGGATTGTGTTGAGAGGAGACAGACGTGGAAGTAAGGTAATGACAAGTATTGACAGCCTCCTCAACTCTCTCTCTCTCTCTCTCTCTGTTTTCTCTCCACCGAAATCTCGGACACAATTTGCTAAACTCAAGGCCAACAATACATACGATACGATCACCGAAATCTTTGGTGTAGAAGATTTAAAGCCCCCACGAACCCCCTCTCTGAAAACAAAGAGTTCTACTCATTTCATATATAAATCAAACCCTCCTCATCATTTCTCCTGTTCTTCTTCTTCCATTAATATTTAAAGGGTTTATTTATTTCATTTAGTTATTTGTAATTTAACTTATCCAAGCTTCCAGGAAGAAGAGCAGCTAGTCCTACCATTGGACCCGGATCCGACATTGTCGGAGTCGGACCCATCCGCCCCGTCTGAATCTCTGTCTCTCTGTTTTTTGTTGTTTCAGAGAGAGGGAGTCTGCAGCATTCTGGGAACAAGGTATAAGTTTGATGTTTTTAATGATCTCTGTCTATTTTTTGGCCATTGATTGGTTTAGATTTTCTGGGATTTTCTCCAAAGTTTCAAATTTATAGCTTCATATATGTAAACTTTCTCACTTTGCATATGTCGCATTAGTTTTTATTCCCTCAAAAACTTTTTCCAATTTTTTGGACATTGATTGCGTTTGATTTTCTGGGTTTTTGTTCAAAGCTTCAAATTTTCAGTTTCATCTATAAAGTCTCTCCCTTTCCATATGTTGCATTTAGTTTAAATTTCTCAATTTTTTTTGGAACTGCATTTTTTGTTGTATGTTTAGATTTTCTTTCATATTTGTTTGTCGGGTTTTGTATACTTTTTTTTCACGAAATGACACATTTTTACACTTTTATTGTCCTTTTGACGGGGACGAATTATCGGTCTATTCCTTTTTATTAATAAGAATTTAACTTTTCATTTATGATTGCTTGCAATCCTATTCATTTGTCTTCTTTAACATCGTTGGAAGTGGGGTCCCCGCCGTTTCTTCTGCCTTTTACATTTTTAATCTCTTTTTGGAAGTTAAAACTGGAGTTTCCTTGAAACTCAAAGGGTGCTCCTCTCTCTCTCTCTCTCTCTCTCTCTATATATATATATATATATATGTAGGCATGATGCATCTGTCAGTTTGGAAATTCATAAAAGAGATGCAGAATTGTTTTCTGGGTATGTAATTCTGCAACTTTTCAGAATTTGTGCTTTGAAATTTCCATATTTTTTGGTTATATCAGCAGTGAGCTGCTGGGGTTTTTGTCTGATGTTGCCTTGCAGGGATATTCTTTTTCATCTCTCTGTTTCTTTTCATTTTTCATGTATTTTTGAAGTTTTTTATGCCGTTATTTATGTTGCAATTCTGAGATTAGATCAATTGTTTCAATTGAAATGTGAGCTAAAACATTGACATTACATTGCTATAGCCGGATCCTAATTGCTTTCCCAAATATCTAATTAGCATTTCAAGGCATATTTAATTTGATTGCTTGTTATCTAAGAATATATAATCATATTTTAATAGAACATTAGAGTGATGAATAAGAAGTTAAGAACAAAAAATATGTTGATCAAGCCTCATCATATTCTGGAGTTTTTCTCCAACTCCTTAGTGAGCGAACAAGTTTTGCAAAGAGGAGTCACAAGTTTTAAAACACCGGTGTTGTCGTTAGATTTTACAGGCGGTCATCTGTCATCTTATCTTAAACAGTGACATTGATGGTATTTGTTTCTCTTTCGTCCACACATCGATTATATCTGATTCTTCACAGACCTTAGGAAGAAGAAAGAGGGCTTTCGTATTCGATTGCAATTAGAGGGGATAAGGTTCTGTTGGGTTTTTATCGAGTTGGTTGTACTATGTTTTCGGTTGTGCTTATGTTCTAGTGAGGGAGGACTTAAATTTGGGGATTAAAATATATAAATGGATTACCATGATGAAAGAATAGATTGTGTTCTCTCGATTGTTGTGATCATAGAAACTGCTTTCCTAGAAATCTTTTGTTCTTATCTGATGTATTTTGTTTCAGTTGTTCATCGTAGGCACACAAATTGGAGGACTCTATGAAGACACCGTGGTAGTTGGGACTTGCATGATTTAAAAAGGCTGCAATGGGTGGTTGCGTGTCAACCCCGTCCAGAACAATTAAATCACGGAAGAAACACCGCCGGTGGGTCAGCAAATGCCATGGGAAGATAACCTGCTCTGCTTCTGATGGTACCAAGAAGAGAAACAGCGGCACCAAGAAGAGAAACAGCGATGCAGGAGCTCGCATAACTGATTATTCTGTAAGTGAGTTTGTTCATATGGACTTTGAGAATGGTGCAACAACCACTCACAGAAGATCTAAGGTTTCTAATTCTACGTTCCAACTCACCCAGATGCAGTGGCACCACCAATATGATTCGAATGGTTTGTGCTCTCTCTTCATCAGATTTCAACTGTCTTTCAACTGAAAATGCTGACTTATAAACTTCTTAGCTCTTGAATCTCATATTTTGAAAGTTATTCACTTGCAGTAATTTGCCAAGAGGAAGCTTGGTTCGACTCAGCGAGTATTCTGGAGTCTGACTCGGATGATGAATTTATCAGTATACACGGAGGTATTTGCCATCAGCCTATAACTACTTAAAGACATTCACACACAGTATATAGACATTAGTCTCTTCTTGTTTTAATTGAAAACGATTTTCGTTTGTTTTGTTTTTAATTTTCTTCCCTTGTTCTACAGATGGCTTTCCATTAGCAGGCAATCCAATTGGGAATATCTCAGGTGGCCAAGTAGTTCAATACGAAAGATCTGCACGCTTTGTGGATAACGGGTGTAAGTATGAAGAATACCAAAGCTATACGAAAATAGATGGAGGTACATCAGATAAGTTCATGGGGAAGGCTGACGAACTTCGTAGCAAGAGGAAGAATATTCTGGATCATTCTTATGGAAGCTTTAAAGGACTCAGAGAGGATCGACGTGATTCTAATGAAAAAATTCAGGACAATATGCTTAAATCTGGCTTGCCTCGAATGGTACCTTCTGTAAGTTTCAACGATAAGATTTTAAGTACGCAGAGTTTGGGTCCACAGGCCCAAAGAAAGCCATCAGCGGTTTTCAGGCTTTCTTTTAAGAGGAGATCGTGTGATGCAGACGAAACCATTGAACAATGTAAGTAATCAAATACTTTAATTGTCTTTGAGTAGAAAGAAAACTAAGAGTTTTGGGATTTCTGTACATTTATGTTTTTGAACATATCAATGATAAATCCGCAGGTCAATCAAAAAGGTTTCTGTATCGTCCTAGACCAGGATATATCATTCCATGTTGTAGAGTAGAGAAGCTGACTTCAGGATCTTGGTCTGAGATTCCACCTTCAACTTTTAAACTCCGCGGCGAGAACTATTTCAAGTATGATTTTGGTTTTTCTTTTTTTAAGCCAACCTTGACTGAATTTGAAACTAGTTACTCTTTCTCGGTTTTTATTTGCTCAAACGAGAATACTATTTTCTGTTGTCCAGGGATAAACGAAAGTCGCCTGCTCCAAACTACAGTCCATATACTCCAATAGGTGTTGATTTATTTGTATGCCACAAGAAGATACATCACATTGCGCAGCATCTTGAGCTTCCCAAAGTAAAAGCCGATGGAAAAGTGCCTCCACTCCTCATTGTAAATATACAGGTACTTTCAGAGAACTAATTTATGTTGGTATGCCTTATTATTTACATTGTCCTCGACAGTTTCTTATGATATTGCTCTCCGCGTTGTTGCAGTTGCCTACTTATCCCGCTGCAATGTTCCTCGGTGATAGTGATGGAGAGGGGATGAGTCTCGTAATGTATTTCAAAGTTTCTGAGAGTTTTGAGAAAGACATCTCTCCTCAATTCCAGGACAGCATCAAGGTAACTTCATTTCGATTAACTCTTGCAAGATAAACTTGTACTTAACATTCGGATTATCTGTTGGTGTACTCGTGTTATTGATCTATGTGAATAATGTTTCAGAAATTGGTTGACGATGAAACGGAAAAGGTTAAAGGATTTGCAAAGGACTCCATTGTACCTTTCAGAGAAAGGCTAAAGATCATGGCTGGGGTGGTTAATCCTGAGGATCTCGGTCTGAGTTCTGCTGAAAAGAAGCTTGTAAATGCATATAACGAAAAACCAGTTCTTTCACGGCCGCAGCACAATTTTTACAAGGTGAATATCGAACTTTGATGTTGCGGAGTGTTACGATAAGGAAATTACCATGTTGTTTGACCTCATCAAGCACTCTCATATGCAGGGTCCTAATTACTTTGAGATTGATCTTGACATTCATCGCTTCAGCTACATATCGAGGAAGGGTCTCGAATCTTTTAGAGAACGTCTAAAAAACGGAGTTCTGGATATGGGTTTAACCATCCAGGTAACCAGAAATCTTGTCACATTCACTAATGCTGGCATGTTCATCGGTTTGACTGGAAGTTGTGTTCGTGTTACTAACTATGCTTTTTTCGCGCTTTTTATAGGCACAAAAACAGGAAGAACTGCCGGAGCAAGTGCTCTGTTGTATGAGGCTGAACAAGATTGATTTTGTTGATCACGGCCAAATACCGAGTCTAATGACCATTGAGGATGAATGATACACACACATTACCGGCGAAATTGGTGATCAAGATGCCCTTCTGTAAATCAAAAGAAAAGGAGATCTTTATAATTATAGCCATGGAAGTGTTCCTTTATACCCTTTCAATAATCGTGATTAATTAACGTTAAATATGGTTGTACCTATAAATACATATATACTGCGAGTCTTGTATGGCTCTGTGGCTTGTATGTATTACCATTACCTTGATCAGCTAATTTAGGAGTTAGGATTTATTAGTTAATATAAGATTACTTGTTTGCAAATTCATCTCCTCCTTCAAGTCTCTTTCATATCACAACTTATATGGAATTGATACAGTAATAAGTTCATGCCCAACTAATTGGGGTGGGCAGATCCGATTGGGATCGGTTTGATATCCAACGATATCCAATTACAATCAAACTATAGAATCAATTGGTTTGGTTTGGTTTGGTTCGGTTATGACTAAAGTTATTAGTTGAAACTGGACAAAATGGAATCATTGTTGGATAATTTAGTTCGGTCTGGTTTGACCGGTTTGGGGACAAGACCAAACCCTTATCTCGTTTTGCATACGCGTCTGTTTGGTTTGGTTATAATTGTTAAGTGCCCAATCAAATATTAACTTCACTGCTATAAGAGTTCATAGGTGAAAAAATGACGGTAATACCTTTCAAATTGTCATGTGACTTAAATTGACAAAAGATTAGATAAAATAGTTTAAAAATAGTCTAAGAAGTGTCACTTAGTACTGTTAATCCTCTTTACTTGTAAAAGTAGAAAGCTTTAGTTTGACTCTCGTGGAATGACAAGTTCCATACCAAAAATGATCCATTATATGACTTAGCCCTAACGCCTCACTCCTTGTTGTAAGTAACATCATTGTATTAAAAAAATAGTCTATGTAGTAATTTTGATTGGTTAAAGTTAAACAGGGAAAAAAAAAAAAAAACCTCATAGTGAGTTGAATAAGCGAGGGCATATTAGGAAATTCAATTTGTTTAATCGTTTAGGGTTTTAGTATAAAAAGACGGAGGAGGAAGGCAGAAGAGAAAACGCGCCCGAGGCCGGGCGCTTCCCTCTGAAGGAAGAGGCGGCGTGGTATTCCACGGGAGAGGTTTATTCGTGGCGCACGTTAGTGCGTTGGGCGCACATTAACAACCCAACTTCTTTCTTAACGGGGAGGTTGCGGTTGGGGGCTCCATGGCCGCTCTGCTGCTCCAGTTTTTGCAGCATGCGCGGTCTGTTTGCCCTACATCTCTTCACTCTCTCTAAAACCCCCATCCTTGCTTCTAAAATCTATAAAAACCAAACCTAATTTCTTGCTTTTAAAATCTATAAAAAACCATTTATTTATTTCAATTTGAGTTGTTTTTTGGTTTTTGGTAATCCAATCGGAGTTCATCGTCCATGGTCTCTGATTTTTGTTCTCTTTTTCTTTTTTTGTTTTGGTTTAATTTCCCCTATTTTTTAGTTTAATTTTATCCACAATAAAATTACAATTTTGTCCACCCTTGATTTGTATTTTTCAAAAGGTAACTTTTATTTTGATAATATGAAAAGCGGCAACCAACAATTCAATTAGGCAAACGAGCCGCTGACGTGAGTTGAACTTGTATGGAACGGGTTTACCGCTACGTAGTGTTTTAATCTAATAATACGTTGACATATAGAAAAAAATTTGTACTTGACAATGGATTATTGATACAGGACGTCACGTGACGATAAATCTGTTTCATATAAATCTTTTTTGTGAGTTAGGTCAATTGGTTATGATACATGACTGTCCCTTTGCACTCGAATTAAGTCAGTTGGTTAAGATATTGTGAATATTTCTCATTTACACCCGAGTTTTTAATCTCCACCGCGTGAGTTAGAGTAAATTAGAGATATCACATCGTGAAACAAACGAATAAAACAGAGTAGTTGTCTTTAGACTTGCATCATAATACTATATTTGCCTTTAAATAAATGAAATTTCATGATGCCCATCAAATAATTCAAGAAAAAGAGATTAGAGAACTTGAAAAAAAAGGGCAAAGTGGTCAGAATTGAGATCAGAAGCTCAGAGAGAAGCAGTGGCCTTGTGAAAAATTGACTGGGTTGCCAAGATGTTTACTAAAATGCCTATGGTGTTGTACATTTGTGTAAATTTTTTGATTCTCTTTGGTTTATGATACAAAGAGTGTATGTGACTCATGAAATAATGTGGCAAGAGAAAAATGCCTTCTGAGCTCCAATACTTGATGGCTTGATTCAACAAGCATTGCCTGCTCTTGCATCATTTCTCTTGAAGAATTAAAGTTCAATTCATGATACGTAATCACCGTCGCCTTTGTACCACTTTTGCGGATCACTATCTCATAAGGCCACTTGTAAAGGTTGTGGTTCTACCTCTGTAACATAAGCGATGAGTAGTCATTATTATGATACATGTATAATAACATGGTAATTTATGCTCTATTGGGATTAAAATTCGCGCGGTACCTCTTTCAAATCTCGATCTTCGAGCTACATGGCGTATGTGACTCTCGTTCCTTCGCAAGTGTTCGTCGATTCTACACGGTTGGGATAGTAGGGGTCCGGAAAACTCAATGGCATGCTTCTCTTCACCGATGGAATCCTAATACATAGTTGAAGGATAAGTCATCGTAATTAAGTGTAAAGCATTTGGATTAACTGTATCAAAGACGATGGTTGTGTTCTTTGTTCTTACCGTGTCGTTTCCTGTATCATCTGGCTCTTCTGTACTAATAAGCTCAGACGTGTCGAAAGTTCTAAGCTTTCGTATCGCAATCTTGCCAGTTCTATGTCCTTGTTTTAGGTCAAATGTACTCTTTGCGAAATTTGCATCGAGTGCACTGAACTGGCTTTTCGAGCCATCCGAAACTGCAGATTTGGTACCGTCCTCAGTTCCCCTTTTAGCCCATGCAAAGCCGCTTGCCGCAGAGGTTTGTACGGAAGACAATGTACTATCTCCTAGTGATGCATTCAACTCGCAATTCTCCGAAACTGTATCAAATTGCTGTTTTAGATTAGACTCTCGGCGCTGAAGCCCTCCTTTCGCCCTCAGGATAAGCAGGTTACCACCATTTATTCTACGAGCAGATTGAGTATGATCGTCTTGCCCATCCTGCACAGTCAAAGGACAGATCACTCAGTTAGAACTAGCTTGCTTCTTGCTTCCATAACACAAAAACACACGCACGCACAGGCAAGCATGAATCAAGATAGAGAAAGACCTCTTTTGGTGCCAATTTAGCGGAACTATTTGACTCGTGCAAGGCCTTACGGACTCTCCTTGGTTTCCTTGTTGTCTCTCGTGCTCGAATACCAGGTCTTTTCCTGAAAAATGTAATACAGCCATCTAAGTATGCCACACATAAGCGCAACATTAAAGCGTGGTCTTAATCTATAAGTATTACATTTGAAATCACTTCTGAGTAAACATCGCAGTTAGAAATGAAAACACCTGCAGAGTCCTACAGACATCTGAACTACAACCTTAGTTTAAACGAAGAATTTTACCCTTGTGATTCCTCCCGAATTTTAGCATCCATTTCTTTAGTAGGAGGATACTTTGGCAGATGTGACGGATCGCACGCATAAGGCTTTGTTTTGAAGTACTGGAAGAAAAGAGGCCATGATAAACAAGTAAATCAGCAAAGGCAGAATTTTTTAACACTCTTAATTAAGAGCGTCCCTTCAAACAATGTTGAAAGTATTTTGCCATCATAAGTTTCGAGAGTATATTTTCGTAGAAATTTACCTCCGACATTAGGGCAGAGGAGGCAGTCCCGCGCTTGTAAGGTTCTACCGAAAGAAAAGTCTCTAACATGTCTACTGCAGTAGTTGGAAACTCTTTACACCTCTCCCCAAGAGAACTTTCGTAAGTATACTGCGGTTTAAACATAGTTGCGTGAGGAAGCTTTGACGTTTTCCAATATTCTTCAGGCGGCGAACCACAAAGCTTGAAAATTTTGTGCAATTGTTCGACCTGTAAAACGAGAGGGTTGTATTAAAAATCCATGATTGGAGAAACTTCTAGCGTTGGACGTTAACATTGTAATCACCTCAGTTCTTCCTTTAAGGATAGGCTTCCCCAGAAACAGTTCTGCAAATACGCAGCCCACGCTCCAGAGATCCACCGAAACTCCATACTCAGTTGCCCCCATCAGAAGTTCAGGAGGACGGTACCACAAGGTCACCACACGACTTGTCAGTGGTTGTTTGCTCCTTGAGTTAACGACATTAGCCAATCCAAAATCTCCCAACTTTAGAATCCCATCGTTGTTTACCAAAATATTCGAAGCCTTGATGTCTCGATGCATAATACCTCTTAAGTGACAGTGCTCGACTGCAGATAATAGCTGCCTCATATAACACTTAATCTACACAGAAGAAAGATCAACCAAACTTATTGAATTGTATGGGAATGTTCATACGGTTCTGCAAAACTTGTTAAGCAAGAAACTAACCTGCATGTCACTGAACTTGATCTCGGAACTAGCTACAAGTCCAGCAAGATCGTGCTCCATGTACTCGAATACGAGATATATGCTATTTGATGATCGAGATGTTATTAGCCCCTCCAATTTCATGATGTTCGGATGATCAAGCCTGCGAAGAATCATAATCTCTCGAGCCATAAACCTAATACTCTCTGGTTGAAAATTGTCAAATCGCACTTTCTTGAGTGCAACAATCCTCCCAGTTTCGACTTCCTTGGCTCGGAAAACACTGCTGTATGTACCTTGTCCAATCTGCTCGCATCGAAATGAACTAATGTCAAAATTCCATAAACTGTAAGCAAATTCAAAATCCAAAACATCAGAAACTAACATTGAATTACATCAAGAACAAAAATCCCATTCAAAACTAAAGGCACATGGGCATAGTCACAATGGCAAGAGCAAATGTGCTCCCCTTATTCATCCCGAATTCAAATTCGTCTCCTCACAGTTTAGATTAGTTTAAAATAGAATATCGGTTGTAACTGAAAAAATCAAAACCAAAATGGATGAAGGAAGAAAACATCTGCCTGGAATCTAAAATGTGATCATTATTATACATAATAAACATCGCATTAGAATTTATTACTGATTTAATAATGTCATTAAAACGAATGCAAAATGGGAATCTCTATGATCAATCAAAAATTAAAATGTACCTTTTCCAACTTCTCGTAAGCATCAGCTTTGAGGGGGACCCACCCATAAATGGCCTCGCCGGCGGCGGCGCTAAGCCAAGATGGCCAGCCGGCGGAGACTTGCTCAGCCTCCAAAGAAGAACGACTAGAAAAACCCAACCTGAAGCTAAAGGCGCTACCTTTCCCGCCATTGTGACTATTATGGCTGTGATAAGAGCCCTCCTTCTCCTTCCTGCTCTTCTTCGACTCTCTGCCGCCGACGATGCTCCGATCCTCCGACACGTCGCCCGGACGATGATTCTGATTCTGTGGGTCCCTCTTGCTACCACTCTTCTTAAATTCCGAAGAGTTCGATTTGGACTTTGGTTTGGATTTGGATCGGCTGACGTTGTTGTTGTTGTTGGTGGCGGAGGCGGAGTTGTTCTTTTTTAAGGAAGTTGAAGAGGGCTGGAGGAGGACGGAGCCATTGTTGGCCACGGCGGCCGAGTACTCGTAACAAGGAGAAGCCGAGGGAGCCGCCCGCTTGGAGCTGATGCAACCCATTCACCGCCACCGCCAAATCCCGCCAGCATCGATCGATCGAAGAATGTGGAGGGAGATCGCCGAGGGATCGACGGCGGAGATCGGGAGATGGGTCGATATGGTGGGGTGAGGGGGAGGGGCACCCCTACAGCATTAGTGAAGTCTCAAAAATGGGTTCGCATTTTGTCCAAGCCAAAAAAAATTGAGAAAACAGAGGCGGCCATAATTGGGTGGTTGTCCCAATGAGCCGGTCGTCCTCCCTCCTCGGTTTTTGCGAAGTGTGCGGAGGGATTATGAGAATGCCGTGACTAACGGTCCGGAAACAGAGGAAGCAACAGCAACATCGTTTTTACAATCGACATTGATTTGCGTACGTGGGTCCCTGTTTTTCTTCATCTTTTCTCTTTCTCTGTTTTTGTATTTTGCTTTTGTTTTTATTTTTGGGGTTTGTGATTTGGGAAAAGAGGAAAAGGTGGAAAATGTAACCGTTGTTGTTTGTTTGTTGCTTTCATGGTGTTTGGTGTCTCTGGTTCGACAATGGACAGTCAGTTGCACAGTGGCTGGAAACAGAGAAAGAAAACTAGTAGGAAGTACTTTCCCCCGTAAGTGTTTTATGTTAAAAGTACTTTTTGTTTTTTTTGAAAAATTACATGAAAGTGCTTTATAGAAAAACACTTGAAAATATTTTCGGAATGCCTCTTCAAAGAATATTTCTACCGTGCATAAACGCTTTTGAATTTTTAAAGCAAACATAATCAGAAGCATTTTGTATTATCAGAAAACACGTTTAGTTATTAATAAAGCATGTCCCGAATAGGCCTAAGAATTTTAGAGAGAGAAAGTGAGTTGTGTGATGAGTGTCATCTGTTTGATCTTCAATCAAATGGGGAGGTGAGGGTGGTGATGGAGGTTGCAGGCCAACTGCCCAACAGCCCCAATGCTATGTATGATTATATATCCAGAAGCAGGGTGTATATTATTAGCTTTTTTGTCACCCCTGTATTTTTGTATGTGGTTTTGGATCCTTGGCGGCTCCACTTATTCGACAGAAAAAAGCAATAAATAAATAAATCCTAATCCACGATCAAATTGTTTGCAATATATGTCTGTGTTAGCACACCGTGCGATAATTGCGATTCAATGATTACAAGTTTAGATTGATTAATTGTTTTATATAAGATAGTGAGGGAATTAAACGTCGAACCTATTATAATTCTAACGCATTTTCTCACTCTCCGTCCCTTTCGACTTGAGCTAATTGAAATGTTTATCGATTAAAGTTGTGCTAAATTTTATGAGTTGGGAAATAAATAAAACAATGTTGGATCAAATAAATAAATAATTGATTCAAATTATTGTGCATTTCAGTTCTTTATGAAAACTGTCCGTCGTTGGAAGAGGTATTTGGACAGGCTACCAAGCAATTGAAACAAACCCACAAGTTATCCGCACTAACTTATGACATGTGTACTAACTTGAAATCAAAAATATCTTGGATGTATTTTCGCAGTCAACTTGATTTCAAAAATATCTTGAAATCAAAAATCATAAAACAGCCCACATAAGCATGTACAAAAAGGTATGAACATCTCAAATGACCAATTAAGCAGAAGTAAGCAGGACTAATAATAGCCAGGTAGCTTTGCTTTGTGCCAGTCAAAAAACAGCCTAAAACCTTACCTTTACTCGTTTCATGAAACGGATGTCTCACATTTGCTATATCATTGAGCGGCACACGAGCTTATATGTGAGAAATGTAACCAAAAAGAAACACCCAACATAGACGGAAATAACTGAAAAAAATCCAGGTAGATTTAAAGCACATTTATACATCAGTTGTATACTTGTATAGTCGCATTTCGGCGTGAAGTAATTCTATACGAATACGACCCTATTTCTGCACTCGAATTTACAAATAATGTTGGGCCTCTGGAGCCAAACCTATAAACCATCTACATGTGCAGCAATGCTATCAAAAAGATCACACATCATTGACATTCACCACCCAAAAAACCTCTTTCTTTATTCTCCGTATTCGTTCATTTTGCACCGTGTTAGTTGGTTGGACCTGACTACTGACCTTTACTTACACAAGGGATTTCACCGACGCACTTTAAACAAGGATTTGTTCTTCTTTTAGCTGAAGAAGTACCGGTCTCTGGTCATTGTTTCCATATTCTCTCCCTTTGAGTAGGGTATGCTGAGGAGCCCCGGACACCGGTGGTTTTAACTGTGATGCATTGTTATTGGCCGTGTTGTGGCTGCTGTTTCTTGCTGCTGGAACATCATGGTTGTGTTTCCCCTCATATGTAGTGATGACGGCTTTGGCGTCAGTGGAAGCTCTCTCAACATGCTTACGGACATTGCAACCCGCAAAAGTGCATTTGTAATAGCTTCTGTAAACAAGTTTGTATTAGAAAACATACTCACAAAAGGTAAACCGCTTCTCAAGTGGAAACAAAAACATTAGAAATAAATTCTTCACATATTGTAAATGTATGCTAAGGATGTGACGCTCTAAGATCAGGAAGTAGTTGTTTCTTAATCAATCGGAGCATAAGTAATCGTGAATTCATCCCAATCCCTAAAGATTTTTCTGAATCCAACTCTATACATCATCTAATAGTTCTTGATTTCACCTCCATAAATCAAACAATATGCAAATAATTCTCGGGATACTTTATTGCCCTTTTTACTAGGCCAAGAAAGATGCAAGCCTATTACTTCATTAATAGTGAATATTAACATGTCAGAAACAATGTAGAGAGAACAACCTTGGATGAGGATTCCCTTTGACCACCTTTTGCCCGTACTTGCGCCACCTATAGCCATCATCTAGAAGATCAACTTCACTCCTTGTCTGCACAATGATTTTTGGTTCTGTGACCGTCTTGTGTGGCAAAGCTACCTCAGATGCGCCAACATCTATGTTCCTGCACTCATATACAAGAATACTTTAACATTAAGAAGAATGAAAGGTAAACAATATACTATGACTTTATGCAAAATGATAGGCTTGAAAAATACCTTCTCTTTGCATTTGGTTCATCAGCATCTCCCTCTTCTCTAGTTTCCCCATCGCCCAAGCCTTCATTGTCACTTTCCCCCGGTAACTGTCCAGGAGCAGCTTGAGTAAATTCTTGATCCCTCTCAGGTCGTGAGTGAGAAGCTACATTTTCACTCGACCTATTTGAATCTCCGACCCTTCTTTGTAATCCGTTTTCAGGCTTAGGCCCGTTCAGATCACCATCTTTTGGGCGTTTACTCGGTTGAGGGACTTCATGGTTATGCTGCCCTTTGTAGATAATCTCAGTTATTTCACCATTAGGAGAACGCTCGACTTTCTTTTTGACAGGGCAATTCATATGTGTGCACTTGTAGTAGCTTCGAGGAAATTCACTGCCCTTAACCTGCTTCTGCCCATATTTCCGCCAGTTGTAGCTATCGTCTGCAGGCTTATCAGTGGATGAAGGTTGGTATTTCCTATCAGAATGAGATGCCTCTGAGGATTGCCTCGCAGAACTTTTAGTATCAGATGTTGAAGGCAATGTCTGCTGCCGAGAAGCTTCATCAGGCATTAAAGATGGTTGACATGCCTGTGGATCTGTCGGGGCTGCTACTGAAGAAGGTTGATAATCAGGTTGCATGTACACACGAGACTGGGCTAGTGCAGCCTGAGCAGTAACCTGTGCCAAGGCCTGTTGGTGTGACATTCCAAATGGACTCTGCATCGATATGAAGAAAAATACATGAACACCTCGTACTAATTCAAGTCATCCTCTTTCAAAATCATATTGTATTGTGTAGAAAGACAATACGGAATGAAACACCAACACGAACAGAGTTCCATATGGTCTGTTACTAAAAGATCTAACTTGTAATCCGGCATGCACATGCACAGTTGCTCACACATGATGAAACAAACTTAACAAACCTTCCCCCAGAAATTTATAATCGTGGTATCTTTGAGCCCCATGCTAAGCAAGAGACCTTTTCGTATGAGACCGCATCATACATAACCAATTTAATCAAGGATTCTAACCGCACTACACGAATAAACGTGATTAGCAATCGAAAAACGAAACTAGATATGTTCAGCACTCACAAGCACAAGAAGCACTGATATAGTTGTGCCTATAAAAGCACGGTCTTTACACAACTGTGACAAATCGCATAAGCAACAAAATTGATGTTTTGTGAAGAAATCAAACTTCCCTTGCATACAATTTTGTGAAGAAATTCATCATTTCGTATATAAAGGAAGCAACTTTAACCGAAACCTTCTCTTAATAACACAAAAGAAAGCAGCTTCTAGCTTTTACCAACCCAACAGTAACTCAACCAACTCACACCAATCCCCAACAAAACAGAGCAAACCCAACAGTGACAGTAAAAAATTCAGAGAGATTAAACAAAATTTACCTGAGGTGAATAGAAGCCAGGTGAGTTAAGCAACCCGGAGGGGCTGAGCCCCGGGGGCACAGTAAACATTGGCGACCGAGCCACCGCCAAACTCATCGGCCTACTCTGCTTAAACCCAGAACCACCCTCCCCGCCATTTTCGTAACCACCGCCTGATTTTCCCAAACCATCAGCTGGGTTCTCGCTAAAAAAGCTCATCCCCCTGGTGGACCCCACCGGCGAGCCCATGGCTCCGGCGAGGAGCTGAGAGAAGGACCTGGAATCCGACTCAGCGTAGGTGTCGAAGAAGCTCGAGACCAGAGTCATCGGACCCGGGCTAGCTCCAGATCCGCCGCTGAAAAGGGCCTCGGCGGACTGCCGCGGCGGGAGTGTTATCACTGGCCTTTGCTGCTGCGGCGGCGGCGGCGGAGCTGAAACTGTGACTCTGTCAGAGTCTTGGGTTTTGGCGGCCATTGATAATTATATCAAGCAATCAAGCAAGCAGCTTTTTGCCCTGTGTTTCTCTCTCTAAAAATCTCTGTTTTTCTGAGTTGTTTCTGCTGCAGGTGGTGTTGTTTGCTTGGTTTTGTGCTCTGCTCTCAGAAATTGATTGGGGATTTTTTTTGGTGGTTTCGTGCTATCCTGAACTTCAAGTGGAAAGTCCACGGAGCAGAAGAAAATGGACAATGACAATTATTTTTGGTTTTTATATTTAATTTTTAATTAATTAATTTTTTTAAAATATATTTTATGGAGATTGTATGGTTTAGTTATGCCCAAATGGCAAATTTGCTCTCCAAAGTGAAATTTGAGACAGATGGATGTTTGGGACTTTAGCCTTTTTGTTGCCCTATGAGACCGGCATCTAGGGTCAAGACAACCCCCAACACAACAAAAACATTAAATTCTATGTAATGGTAAACTACCCCATTGCCTTTTTCCAACGTACATTTCAAATTACCGCAAAGAATTTATAGCTGAAATAATTAATAGCGTTTACTTCAAATCTTCATTATTTAATATTGCTTCTATCCAAAAAGACTTTATTTTACCGCTTCAAACCACAATGAATATAAAAGCAGACCTACAATCATTAGAGTTCATGTGACAAACTTGTATAGTGATTTACATCCAATCAAAGTTATTTCTAACTGTTATCATGTATGTGCGTGATCTACTTTATCGTAATTAATAATTTAACAATTTAAGCGAAATTTAGAATGGTATCAAAATTACTATACCAGTGGTGAATTGCACTTGAAAAATTTGCACTTAAAATGTCACTGTAATAATATTATAAACAATTAATAATTGTTATGCAAGTAGTGGATTGTCTTAAAAAAATTTGCACTAAAAATGCCACTATATCAATCTTATAACAATCAACGACTACGACTGTTATACAAGTGATAAATTATTTTAATAACTAAAGTTTTTCTCTTTAATCCACTTATTCCGAATATTAGTCCAAACTCTTTTTTTTCCTCGTAATCAACGTGCAATATTCCTGCTATAGTATGTGGTTGATTATGTAGGTAGAGCACAGTAAAACGAATAAATGGAAATACATCGCATGTAACACGAAGTTTTGTGACGATGCAGCAGCCGAGGGACCCACGATAGATAAAGCCCACTCTGATTTGGTTATCAAATTTATCATCATCAAGTGTGATGGGACCCGATGCTTCTGATTATCCACAAAGCAGACAAATATCAGACGAAGAGATATTTCCACGACTTTAATTTTCTTAGATTGTCTTTTCAAATTAATTATTCTTCTAAACCAAAAATTCTCCCAAACTAATATTTTAATTTTACGTTTATCAGTCATCACCTCCATTTTTTTTTTTTTGGTGATATTTTTTGATGTGCAGCCACGATCATTTTATTTATGCAAGCAACCGACAATTGTTCTGACTTTTCGATATTAAATTTAAAAAATTAAAAAGGAAAATAGTAAAAGTGTTACACGGTACGCTTCTAGTTTTTAATTATATATACTTTTTTACACCTGTCTAATTGTCAAAACATTTTTTTTTTGTTTTTCAACTTAGAAGATTAAAAGTGCAGAAGCATGCAACAAAGAACATTCTAGTAGTCTTATACGCAACATATTTGACAGTGCCGTGCTGCAAATAAAATCGAAATTAATCTTTGTTAATAATTTGATTAAAAATAATATTCTTCTTAATAAACTACGTGTGGGTTCATAAACTCGTTGACGTACGCAAGCTCTGCACATGTATTGAAATTTGAAAAAAGGTCAATTTAAAAACAGCTGGAGTTTGCTTACTATGTTCTATAAATCCACACCACACGTATCATGAATGGAAGTTAGTCCACATTGGAAGGATTTTATGTGTAATTTATCAACTTTTAGCATATTTGGCTAGTTACATTTGTTAGAGCGGAAATGCACACCTTATACACTTGAGCATGATTATTTTTTGGTATTTTAATTTAGTTTAACATAGAATATCGCTTGAAACAGCAAAAAAAAATTAACATTCAAGCTTGGAGATTAACTTTTTGCATACCCCGAATGCCATGCTAGTAGTATTGACATACTCTCTGTTGACCTTCTGCACTCCTCAGTTTTTTATTCGGTTTCTTGATTTTTCTTTGATTAAATTCAATAGCTAAAAAAATAGAGAGCAAGAGGTGAAAATAAGATTGCAGAAATCAAACTTATTTTGAAAAAATTAAACACACATAACATTGTATAATCGAGTTTGCAATTCTAGTTACGGAAATATAAACTTGAACTTAGGTGCGAAGAGACAGATATCGGCACGAGGACACATAATTGAGTTTGCAAGTCCATGTATGATGCATGTGTTCAAAAGAGAGTAAACCAGAAGATTAAAGTATGCCAACTGTAGACGCTGCCATACCAATAATAGAAGCACAAGGGTGGGACTTGGAGTGGTTGCATTAGTGGGGATCTTGGATTTTCATATTTTGGTTGTTGGGGGCAGCAACAGCAAAGGGACATTATCTCAACATTTTTCAACCAAGTTGTGCTCCTCATATTATTACGTCTTATTAGGGAGTGATATACAACATGCGGGCCCCAACACGAGCAGCAAATTGTCAACTTGTATTTAATTTTTGTGTAGAAATATTATTTCTGGTTGCACAAAATCAAAGTTTGTTTAGCAACAAATTTCGGAAAAATCTTGAGTGGTACGTACTATTGAATGGTACGACTATTGAATGGTTCAGATTAATTTGCAGTGAGCTCCAAATGAATCTTAATCATTTAACAGTACGTACCATTCAATGATACGTACCACTGAAGTTGGACCCACAAATTTCACTTTTCTTTTCTTTTCTTTTTCAACAAAAATATATAACGACATGGATAATACTTTAATCCTCTCGGGAGTCAGAAGAGTTCCTACTTTCTTCCGTGGTTTTGATGCGATGTTTTTGTATATATGCCAAGCTCTGATTTGCACGAAGGAGGAATGACGAGCTGAGCAGCGTCCCAATGATCTAAGCTTTTGTATTTTTCAATTAGGAAATGGCATCTTGAGAAAAATTCATACGAGGAGCAGACAATTTCACCTTTCTTGTAAAAAACTTAACCTTTTAATGGGAAAAATACGTACAAAAATAATATACATTTCTCTTACAACAACGGAAGTTAGGACCTTACATTTCCTAGTCTCAACTCTTCAACTAGTTCAAGGCCTCAAGCTAATACAAATTGGCTCATCCAATGGGGTTCTACAGAACTGTGCAAAGCCATGGACGGAAGAATCCATTTCCCCTTCAAAAAAGTATGTCTACAAAGGATATGGGGTGATCACATTTTTGTCTCGTAGAAGTAAGTTGTGGAGACGGCCTGACCTTCAACGTCGTAAGTGCGAACCAATCTCTGTCTCTTGCCAAGGCCCTCAAGCCAACAGAACTCCAAATGGAACGACAATGATTCTGCAACATTGTTTCCTACATCACACGGGCATCCCATGTACATGCCTCCGGGCAATAGAGTCATCTGGTAACCTCCGTTGAAAGTAACCAAGTTGTCCGACTTGATTCCCGTCCAAGGCACATTAGTGGTAACATCACCTGCAGCGGAGGTGGAAGTGATGCCCTGACATAATTTATGAAATGAAATGAGGAAGAAAAGACTGATACTTAGCAAAATATAAACCAACAATAATAGGTATCCTTTCGTTTTTTGAGTAATGAGTTCTTTGATTATTTGCAGATTTATCAATGAAGCATTTTGATTTTACATTCCATGTTATCTCAAGAGGGATTTTCTTGGAGTCGAAGATACCTGAATAACTTGGCCCTTATCATCCATCTCAAGTGTTGCTACTGTATCAGCTTCAGCCATTGTTGATCCATAAACACCACTTCGTTTTGTTACGGAGTGACCTTTCCACGTACCAAGAAATGGCACAATCCTGTCTGTGTTTTCCTGAGACAATTCAAGGAAACTTAATTTTATACATCACACCCAAAAACAAATACGCAACTATAAAAACCAAAATTTGTTCTAGCTTTCTTTGTGAAACTTACCACGTTATTGTCGAGGGAAGGAGGAAGAACAGCCCCATCTCCTCTTTCCTCAAGGAAGATGAGAATCATTTCGATAATGCCTTTTGGGTCCATGATGTGGAAAGCTCTCACTCGCATATCTTTCTCTAGTGAATGCAGACAGCTTTCACATACAATAGCAGGACGCCGGGAAGGAAGCTTTAGATTTCTACAAAATGAACAAAAGTTGAAGAAAAATAGACATAGGGTTAGTTAAACAATTTCAGTTAGAAACATGTTGACCAAATGCACCTTGATTCGACACACCAATGGAGAACCACGTTTTTACACTAATTACTATAGTCTCATTGTTTATAGTTTCATCAAAGAATCATGAAGAACATCATTTGAGGGAGGAACCACTCACTTTGGTGATTCTTCACCGGTGTCATCTTCCCCAAGAACCCCTTGTCTTAACACAGTTTCTAACATGCCAGCCGTCTGGTACCTTAGCGAAAAGGCTTTCTCATTGGGGAAGAAGCCAATCTGCAGACTAATCACAATGGATGTTCAACGGAAAACAATTATCACAAAAACTGATCTCTAAGCTATATCTTCACGAGCAGTAACCGATTAGTGATCCTATCCCCAAACACTCGGAAAACCTCACCTGTTGATACTTGTCCACAGTAAACATGTTCGTCTCTTTAATTTTGTACTCTGCCCACTCCACCTCATCATCTAATTCAGAAAATGAAGTGCTTGATGGAGCTTGTTTAATATATAGTCTGCAAAGCATCAGAACAAACTAACAATGCTCACTAACATTCAATAAACAAATTTAATTTAGTCCAATCTTAAACTTTTCGCTTATCCGAAGCTTACGTTTGAATGAGACTGATGAGTTCATCTTCCCCATAAGAGCTAGCTGCAAGCTTTGTATTCACTTTGTGCAACAGATTCCCAACAGTATCAAATTGCTACAAAATCACTCGAACTAATAAATAATAATCTGAACTAATCAATCACCATAACCAATATGATTCCTATTAAATGAACATAATTTATCTGTTTGGCTGCCCAGAAAATGCAGGAACAAAAATTCAATTTTTCATTCACTAATCCCGGAAAACCAAATTAAAGACCAACCCAACAAGATTTAAATCCATTTTTCCCAGAAAGTTTGAAAAAAATTTGCAGTCTTGACAAACAAAAGACCATTTATATTTCCCATCTTTTCCTGCGTTTTCTCAGCAACCAAACACATGCCAAATTTTGGAGAGCAAACTAGATACTTACAAAGAAGGAACCTTGCCAATTGCCAACGTTGAGGTTAACGAAACGGCGAAGATTGTCGATGCTCATTGCTTCCTCGATGGGCTTCTGAACTTCGGCTTGAACTGCGGTGGACGACGACGAGTTGGAAGCTCGGAATCCGGAGCTCCGAATTGTAGAAATGGATCGAGAAAATGGGTTTGGGGTGTGAAGGTTGGTGGGTAGGAGTTGGATTTTGTTGAGGTTTGGTGGGCTGGTAATGGGAGGGAGTGAAAGTGAGTAGCAGCAAGCGGAAGCCATGAAAGCAAACTGTGAAGAGCTCAGAGCAGAGTAGAAGAAGCTGCTCTGTTTTATCATCTTATCTTTTTCCCTAAAAAATGGGGGTTATTTTTTATTGACCAAAAAACAATTCTCAAAAATGGGTTTTCAAGATATTTCAAAGGGATAATACTTATACTCACTTTAATAATTTAGCCCAATAATATTTTAACACATATTTTATTGTTTTAAAAAATAAAATATATGCTATTTAATTTTTCTTGGGCTTTTAAACATAAAGAACACATGTCATCTTTTAATTGGGCCAAATCAAAAAGTGAATATATAGGGTACTCACTAGTGAGTACCCAAGTATTGTCCATTTCAAAGAGTCCAACCTTAAAAAAGCCCATTATTGACAACAACAAAAAAACCTTCAAAGGCTCATGCTTCTTTTTTTTTTACGTAAATTCAATATAAATCCAATTTTGTGAGCTATTACTAGAAATAATAGTCCACTTTTTAAAAATATGTCTACTGGTTATTATCTTTTTGTTAAGTTTGTGATAAAACTGAAAATTTTAAAGAATTGTAATATCCTAAATTATAAGAATTAAATTTCTTCAACCCTGCTGCATTCACAGATTTTTATTTATTTAATATACTTATATCATAAATTTTTGTTATATTTATCTATGTATATCACATTTTTTTTGTCAATAACCTACCTATATCATAGATTTACCTATATTATAGATATTTTTAGCTTGTAATCTACCTCTTCAGAATCAGTTATATTCATTTTAATTTTAAATATATGTCGCTTGAAAAATTTTGTAGTCTTTTTATGATATAGGTGTGCTACAATTGAACTCTATTTAAAAAACAGCTTGAGTTTTTGGACATAGATCTAACCGCCCTAAATCTATTTGGGTAAAGGCCTCTTCAAATCAGATACATTCATCTCTCTGAAATATGGTTTTATTTGATAATATTTTTTAGAGTGCATGGTTTCTTGGTAAAATGGTAGGACATTTGTTGTCACATTCCAGACCAGCTCCACCGTAGCACGATATTGTCCGCTTTGGGCCACGCCCTCACGGTTTTGTTTCTGGGAACTCACGAGCAACTTCCCAGTGGGTCACCCATCATGGGATTGCTCTAGCCCAAACTCGCTTAACTTCGGAGTTCCGATGGAATCCGAAGCCAATGAGCTCCCAAAAGGCCTCGTGCTAATTGGAGGTGGGCATGTACATATAAGACACATCACCCCCTCTCCGTTGGTCGATGTGGGATATCACAATGCTTTGATACCATTCAGTCACATCCCGGACCGACTCCGTTGTAGCACGATATTGTCTACCCATCATGGGATTGCTCTAGCCCAAACTCGCTTAACTTCGGAGTTCCGATGGAATCCGAATCCAATGAGCTCCCAAAAGGCCTCGTGCTAATTGGAGGTGGGCATGTACATATAAGACACATCACCCCCTCTCCGTTGGTCGATGTGGGATATCACAATGCTTTGATACCATTCAGTCACATCCCGGACCGACTCCGTTGTAGCACGATATTGTCTGCTTTGGGCCACGCCCTCACGGTTTTGTTTCTGGGAACTCACGAGCAACTTCCCAGTGGGTCACCCATCATGGGATTGCTCCAGCCCAAACTCGCTTAACTTCGGAGTTCCGATGGAATCCGAAGCCAGTGAGCTCCCAAAAGGCCTCGTGCTAAATGGAGGTGGACATGTACATATAAGGCACATCAACCCCTCTCCGTTGGTCGATGTGGGATGTCACATTTGTTCTCTAATGAGTTTGACAAAAGTTTTTATGGTATTATTAAGTGGTTTATTTCTTTATGTTTTACTTGATATTATTTGATAATGGTTTTATATTTCAAAGAGAAACAAGTAAACGGGTAATATACAACATGACACGGAGAAATAAATTTGCGAATGAGTTTGAGTCTATTTATTTCAGCATGAAAAGTTAACGGATCAGACTTGAATTGAGTACCATCTTAAAACAACAATGTCTACTTAAGTTGGATACATTTACTTAACTCATGTAGGATATTGTTCATCCTACCTATTCGAGCACTAACTTATGCTGGATATAAAAACATATTCATTTAAGCTAGTGGCACAACAAACACAATTTCACTCACATTGTCTAATTGACGGAAGTTGAGATTTCATCCTAAAATCAATTGACAATAACAAAAATGACCGAACTCTTTATAAACAAATACGAGGTCCCTTAAACTTTTCGACGTATAACAACACTCTTCTTCCTCATCACCCCATTGGGTCATCACTTTTTCATCCCCTTTTTATCCGCTCTGTATAGAATCGACGTGCAAACACAAAATTTCTAATTTGCTTGAGGCATCATCCAATTTTTTATTTTATATGATTATATTTTTGGAGGGCATTAACTTAGCTTTGGCATATGAATTTTATTTGTCCTTTTCGTAATGTGTCTAGGGTTTTTTTCCTTTCATATTAGTTGTCCTCATTAGTCATTTTACACTACGATAAAATTGTTATTAAATTTTTATGAAATTTATGCTCCTTTGCCCCGGAGAGAATAAATTTAGGTGTCCTTAGAACAACTATTTATTTATTTTTTGTTGGAAAGAGTATTCATCCTTTTTCTAAGTATCAATAAAAAGTATCCCAATTTAGTAAGACAATTACAATACTACCCTCGGCAAGTTTCCCTCTTTCTTCCGTTAAGACCGTTAAAACCTACTCAAGTCCAGAACGCCACAGTTCAGCTGAAGCTCTGTGAGAGAAACAAAAACCCAATTGATGATATAATTATTTCTGAAGATTTCATACATATTTACATAGTGAAAGCAAAAATGGCTATTCCTGGTGAATTGGGAATTTCTGCAACTTTGGGAACTTGCCCTTTTAAGCACCACCACTCTCTGGGTCTGGGAATCTCCCTCCAACCCTCCAAGGTTTGCATTTTCCCCCTTTTCATTTTTTATTCTTTTTTCGGCAAAAGATTTGAAATTTCATGCATTTATCCAACTGGGTTTCTAAATTTATCTCCAATTTCCTCATACATTGCTGGAGTTTGCAATTGTTGTTTACAATTTGATTTTCCATGGCTGCTGGTTCTGTTTTTGTGTATTCTCAGTTCTACTTCACTTCTTGTTGGTCTGCCTATTTATCCTCTTACTGTCAAATGTCACCGTATGAAAAAATTAAGATTAAAAGGAAAGTTACTTGAACTTCTGAAAGCATCAGTATTGCCATATCAAAATTGGGGCTTTTTTTTTCTGGAAGGTGAATGATGGACAAATTTGTTACTGCTTGCATTGTGTAAGTGCTGAGATTTTACCTTTTTGATTTGGAATTGCATTACTCTTCCCTGCTGTCGAGTAGATTTTAGAAATTTGGATTTGACTAATTTTTCAGATTTCATGTGAAGAATACCTAAACCGGCAGGTTTAGGAGTAACGCTTAGCGCCTAATGCTTTCGTTTTAGTTTTGTAATACAAGTGAAGAGATCTATTCGTTGATAAGAAAAAGAAAAAACGTATACGGTGATTGGATTGATGATAAAATTGTTTGTCATTTGTAGTACTACAGGGGGCAGATGTAGCCAAATGCATCAACCTGCTTTCTATTATATATTTTTTTTACCTTTCTCCTTCCTTGCTAACATAACTCCTCTCTCGAAAAAGGGGGATCTTTTGATCACTCTGGTGAATCCGAGGTGCAGGTGTCCATACGCGTGTTTTTACTGAATTATATTGTATTAGATTGATCAACAATCCTCTCAAACACCTAATGTTGCCATAAGGCTTCAACTGCAAGGATGTAATGTTTGAAAAAAACCAACTATTTATATTTCAGGTCTAATGCTATCTCATATGTATGCAGGTAAAATATAAGGGTTTCAATGGCGGAGGTAGTTCGCGTGTGATGATCCAA
Organism: Gillenia trifoliata; assembly: GCA_018257905.1. Classification (NCBI taxonomy): domain Eukaryota; kingdom Viridiplantae; phylum Streptophyta; class Magnoliopsida; order Rosales; family Rosaceae; genus Gillenia; species Gillenia trifoliata. The sequence goes on from CM031082.1 coordinate 3,600,880, forward strand.
ACGCCTTTCTCAAATCGAGGTGGCTATAGCTCGAACTTGAAGTGTCACTATGACCAATCATTTGGAATTGAAGGAAACAGTGAACTCTTTCCGGGACCTATAAGCCAAGAACCAGAAGCCTTTCTCCTCAATGCTATAAACAGGAGCTTTTTTGAGCGCTTGAACTTGGCATGGAAGATATTGTTCCCTTCACCCTCGACACGAAGGACTTCCAATGCAAAGATTGCAAAGCAGCGGTTGCAGATGATCCTCTTCTCTGATCGATGCGCAGTAACTGATGAGGCAAAACAGAAGATTGTGAGCAACATTGTTGGAGCTCTATCCGATTTTGTGGAGATAGACTCACAGGATAAAGTCCAGCTTAGTGTTTCGGAAGATCAGGACCTGGGCACTGTGTACTCCGTTACAATCCCCGTTCGGCGTGTGAAACCTGAATATCAAGACGAGGATGATGTTGGGGGTTTACCAAATGATGAACACAAGGATACAGGGGAAACATCTGGTTCTGTTGATTTAAAGTTTGATTTCCACATCCCTAACAATTTTCCATAAAATCAATGTTTGTTCGTTCGAGTAGATTAGTATCTTCTTTCTTTGGATTAATGTTTGAAATATGTGTGACAAAAGTACTGTAAATACAAACTTTTCTCTAGTAGGGGTGTAGCTTTAACTAGAGAGTGTAGGCGGTTTGACATTGTCAAATGATATTGCCGATATCTTTTTAAAAAAATTATAATAATTAAGGAGAGAGAGGTTTCAAAAATATTACAATAATAAATCATTTCAGTAAGGGAGAAGTTTTAAACCCGTAACGCATGGGTGGAAACTCAACATGCAATATTGCTGATATCTTAATTATTCTATTTTTTTAAGATTTAATCTTGTTCTTGTTTGCGATAGACAAGAGAATTTTGGAAAATGCACAAAATCAATGAGGAGTGTACCTCAATTTGTTTCCATTGTTATGTACCTTCAAAGGGTAAAAATGTGCATACAAAAATGAGGAACAATAGTCAATGTAACTAAATCAACAAAAAAGAGTGGGCCGTCACTATACCACAAAAATACTATGCGCGACATGAATTACTTTCAGCTTATCATCGGTCTCAATTTGTTGGACGACCTTTTTCTTCTCCTCCATCACCTGGCGATGGATCCCGCAGCAACAAAATCGAGCAGCTCCTGTGGCTGCATCCTTGGCTAACACGAGGGTGAGACCGATGCGTTGGGTGTCACAACCTGTTCCCTCTTTGGTTTTGGTTTTGGCTTCCCTTGCTTTTGGTTGCCGTTATGGCGTTGTGGTGTTGCTTGTCTTTCTTCCTGTGCGAGTTTTGTTCCCCTGGTTATGCCTGTTCTTCTCCGTATTCGATTTCCATCCCGTTTTGGGATATATTTATCATCTTGCGACCAAAATAAACAATTTAAAAATTCATGCCATTTTCTATGCGAAACTCTTACTCTCTGTATATCTTATATATATTAGGCTTATGTATGTGCCTATATATTTAATTTGCTGCCCATTTTTATCTTCATGCTCTTGTTTCCACCAAAATTTCATGGAAATCAAACAACAGATGCCCATGCATGGCCTTCTTAATTTGGAATGCAATGACGAATTTGACCCCTCCACTTGATAGTCATGTGAGTTTGTCTAACGGGAGACTTATGGAAGTTTGGGTTTGGACCTCAATTACTAACGGAACTCACCAAGAGGGTTTAAGTAACAACTTTTTCACTACAAGGGCCACATTGAAAGTGTCGTGTCACCACAGGGACCAAGAAAAAAATTTAGCCTTTAATTAATTATTGATGCTCTAATCAAAGTGTAAGGGAGTCCACCTCACCTTCTTCCCATAACCTTTGGTACTCATACCACATGATCCTCCACTGTATATACCTAAGGAGTATTATACTCAATGAAGCCATAGACCAAGGCTTTCTCGGAGTCGGCCCGATCAGGAGTCATTCAAAAGCCATCGTTCTTGATCACACCAAACTGGCTGCATATTTTTCGAAGGAATTTTTTAAGCTTCTCAAACTTTTCTTTAGCAATACCCTGGAGGGTATCAACAACAATTATGTTGCCAAACCCTGATAAGTCCAACTTCGAATTCACCTCTTGGTATATATCTTCATCATCACTACGCAACCATAAAGTAATTAATTAATTAATTACTAAAATATTCAAAGCATGTTATTGTCATATGTAAAAGAACACATAAAATCTTGAAATAAAAACAGCCAATGTTTCTGTAAAATTCTTTTTGTCAGGGATAGCGATTTTATACCTTAGAATGCCAAAATTTTCTCCGAGAGGGAGTTGGATGGAATCTGTGTCCACCTGCGAGAGATCAATTCCGATTCGTGCCTCTGTTGCCTCCACCTCCTTCAACGCCATCACGTCTCCGGTCGCCATCTCTTGCGTTAACACCTTACTTTTTCTTTTTGTTTTGATATAAACGAATATTAGGAAAAGAGAAGCAGTATTGGACAGTGAACACAAACTTTTGATGCAAGGATGAATGTTAGTTTACAAGCGCACACATATTTATACGTGCTTCATCCATACGAAAGGCCTCCCCCAACCATATCAAAAGTTACTCGAAACGTTGGTTCGGTCTATTAGGGATTTTTGTGTAATTTAGTGGGAAGCCTTAGCTTTTTTAGTTTTTTTAGGCTAGTCTTTTTGATAATTAAGGAAATCCTACTTGCCCTTTTCTTGTGCATGTGTTCGTTTTTTCTTTACTTTTTCAGTGACATGCTTACTTATCAGGAATCGGTATAGAAAAAAATAAAAAAAAAGAAAAATATTATAATTCATGACTTCTTATATGTTTACTAGCTAACATATAATAAATAAACGAAAATCTCTCATTTCCGTTATCAAAATACTCAAAACCAAAAATAAGGGAAGTAGTACATTTTCATTCTTTATTCTAGTATTCTGAAGTTTCTCAATTCTTTTATTTTTTTCATTCTTGATAAGTAAACATGTCGCTATGAATCTCTCTCTTAAACTATTTACTGATCCTGGGTCTTAATTAAAGAAATATATGATCACCGTGCTCCTTATAGGGCTTTCTTTTCCAACTAATTTATTTTCTTTTGCAAAATGTGAAGGAAAAATTTTGTCCTAGCTAAGAACAATTCAAGAACATTTGAATACTCATGCAAACTAATAACAATTAAAGTAGGCATGCATTCAAAACAATTCATAAAACCCATGACTTTCAAAGCCTAGAATATGGTGAACCAAATGACTCTTTAACAAAATTAAAGAGAGGGGAGATTTGAGATTCATTACCCTTGAAGCTCATTCTTGTTTGCACAAGAGATTCACCCATGTGGAGGGCCTTCAAGTCACCTCCTTGCTCCATGTAATCTCCTTGTGATTTTGAGAGGACCGGTTCTCCTTGAACACCAAAAATTTAGTGTCTCTAAGTCTCTTCACCAAGGATGTGGTGTGAAGAGAAATGGATGACTTATGTGCAAGAGATTGCTAGCCCTTTGCACTCTAAGTGGTCGGCCTCCCTTGAAGAAATTGAGGAAGAATCTCAACTCAATTTCACCAAGAAAAACCCCTTAAGTGATTATGGCCATAAAGTTCCCTTTATGCCTCATCACATGTGAGTGGCAAACTTGTAAATAAGCCAAGTTTGCCTCCACTCACTCTAGGCCGGTTTTGGCATTGTTTTTGGGTTAATTTCCATTTAGTTTTTAGTTGTCACACAACCTAAACTCAATGGGCCTTGTGGACCAAAAACCCTTTTGGGCCCCGTAACCCAAAACCAACATAAAAGCCCAATACGAACCTTTCGTATAATTAATTAACTAATTAATTAATCTTGACCATTCTCAATTAAACAATTTAATTGCTTATCCATTCCTTCATGTCTTCACATTCATCCTTATTCGGTGTGCGATCCATTAGGTTCCAATTAGCGAGGCAGTGGGCGATTGTTACTCTTAACGATCGATTGTGAATTGAAACCACATTTCAATTCTCCCTTTGTTGAAGATTAGTGTTTGCTAATCCTCTGGGCTTCCACAAACCATGAGTGACACCTAGCAGTATGTCATGGCTACCCAAGCTAAGTAGAAGTGGTTGGAGAACCTATCCAGTTGCAATTACAATGCAATACGATCCTTCTCTAATACAATACTCCTAATCACATTGTTTGAGTGATAGTTATTTTCATGTCTACTATCCAATGTGATTCTCTTCTATATGATTCAATTGAATATGATTTGAAACAAATTTCCTAAGTCATACTCATGTGCTTTGGCCAAAGACTTTCGAACCATATCTCAGAGTATTCTCCTTCCACTATGGAAGGTTAGAGATCCCTTGTTGTGCACTCATATGCCTACATGACTAGATAGCTTGACCCCAACAATGCCGTGGACACTCGCAATGGAATGCCTTTGACATGATCAAAGATCAAGGATCCAATCATTAGACATCGATGGTGCCTCAGGTCAAAGGACTACTTTGCATATTGCAACCTAGAAGTTCTTACATGACATGTATGTACGAACTCCTATTGATCGTCGTTCAGTGTACTCAATTACCTTTTGAGCACCTATGTGTTTATCTTAGTGTCCAACACTAAATGACTTGAGACTAGTCATACTCAACGATTGAGTCAACATAACACATACTAACCTTAGCGGATTGTCAATGCCCAATTGACAATCCTATGGCTAGGAACGTTTTAGGAATGAACATAAGAGAGAGGTCTCATTCTCTCTCTTAGATCAAATACATTCCTTGGATTCTCTTATTGTTTAAACACATGATACAATAAATAGTGATTAACAATAAGCTTTGCCCTTTATTAAACAAATAATAGTTTAATACAAAAAAAGTATTCCAAAAACTATTACATCAAATGAGTGGCTTTGTGGGCATACTTCCAACAAAATGTTGTTTTTGTTATTAAATATCCCATATCCCATACTTGCTAAGAAACTTAAACAAATTTGCAGCGTTACCAATCCCACAACCTCGCACTAAATTTGCATGTAAATTGATTAAAGTCGCTAATTACGCAAAACATATTAATAAACCAAATCACATAGCAATGTACCTGCATATATAATCCACTCCCTTTTTTCTAAATCCAAAAACCGACTCTCACACTTACCAGTTCTTACCAAATACAACTACTATGAGTTTATGATAATCATCACCATATATAATTCACTATTATATATCACTAGCTAGCTAGAATGTCCGCATTAAAGCTAAGGAAAGCGCAATGGATAGAATCAATATCTCAGCGGAGGAGGTTAGTGAATTAGGAGGAGAAGCAACATTTGTAGCCGGAGCGAGTGCCGGAGCAGGTGGGAGTCCATCGTGGACAACCAGAGAAAGTTTCATGCCATGCCAGCAGTAACCTCCGCCGGAGAGGAAGTAATACGGCCTTGCCTCTGTAAGTTGATACACATCTCGCCCTCCCCGGGTTATGTTCTTTATGAAGCCTTGGTCATTGCAGTTTTCATAACTGGTCTTGTTCACCTCCAGAACATTGTAGTACCTCTTGTCAAAGTTGAATACTTGAAAACAAAGCAATGTATGTTCAAAGTCAGTCTATTGTTATTGGAAAATTAACTCACACATCTTAAGAAAAAAAAGAAAAAAGAAAGGGCATTCCATTTTTTTTTTTCAGAGAATTTGACAAATTCTCAACGAGAACATTATGTACAACACGGGGGCACATCAAAACACTCTAAATTATCACCTAAACAAGAATCATTGCTAAACGATTAAATCAAAGTACAATTTTAGTCTCCAAAGTTAATCATAAACTTCACCAAATATCTAACTTTAAATAAAAACATAGAAAAAGGCCAAGAGAAACCAAAAAAAATGAGGTCACTTGGCAAGTTAGGCAAAAAAGGGGCAAATTAAAGAACCAAAAACGCTGGCCAAGTATAAACTTGAACGTCTTTCATTAATACCAATAAAGCATGCCACGTTAATATCGATATTTATTTCCTTAATTAGGACTTATACGTTTTTTTTTTCTAAGGCTTACTTCTTAACATACCCATAAATCTCGAATCTAGTCTCACTTTTCCTCTTAGAACTCGAACTTAATTTTTGTCCCACATTACTTGGAGTTGGATTCCATCAAATTCTGAGGGAAAGTCGAAAAAATTGAGTTGCAGGATAAAATGAAACTAAAGTCAAATTCTAAAGGGTATTATAAAAAAATAAGCCTTTTCTAATGCCACACCAAATTTTGATAAGATATACAACCAGCTTTCTAATGGACAACTAATTTATCAAAATTTTGACTTGACAAATGTTTCAGAAGATGAAGTTAAACTAGGTTTAAATTATAGAGAGTCCAAATTAAAATAAGAAAAAATATACATATATATTTTGAGAGAGAGAGAGAGGTGATGATAAACGTACTGAGCCATTCGCCGACGTAAAACTGTTCATTTGCCGACCACTCAGTGTAATTGACGTTCTGATTCCATCCATGTCCGCCTCCCACCTTATGCAGCTTCCCGTTTGCAGACATCATTAGCCACCCCACCGTTATCACCATGGCCGCCATCACTCCCGAACTCATCATCCTCATCACTTAATTTCACACACTAATCTCTGCTTTCTCTTTAAACCCTAATTTATAATTGTTTGGCAAATAATGATGATGGTAATGGTGGTATTTATTTGTAAGGTGAAGGGATGAATGATATCAGCCTCGAGAGGAACGTGAGGGGTTTCTTTTCGAGCTCAAACTACGAGGGTATGAGTCAAAATTACATGATATATAGGTTACACACTTGCATGAGAGACGAACGGCTTTTTGGTATTATTGGGTACGCGGCCTGAGGTGATTGGTCATTACAAACAAGTTGGTGAAATTGGTGGGGTCCAAGTCATCTCAACTCCCATCCTATGAAGAATGTTTCAGAGCAGTTACAATCGTTACACTTGCACACTGACTGACTGATTGAATTTGAGGAGGATTTTTATTATATATGTTGCATAATATCTGTATTTCAGAGTTTTTATCAGTTAAATTCTTGATCAAGTATACAATTATAAAAATTTAGCGGGTTAAAAATTTCAGAATATTATACTACGGAGCATAAGAGAATTTCTGAAGTTTGGGAGTGTTTTAGAGTTTGTTTTTTAACTGGTTCAGTGCAGAACAAGGCTTGTAAAAAAAAGCAAGCCACGTGCTGAAAAGCAAACAAACAGATTCTTAAAATTTCATTTTGGTTTGATTTTGATTTGATTTCCAGAGAGAAACTAATGAAAAGTAAAAAAAAAATAAAGCCGGCCTAAAATAAAAAAGCAGTAATATAAAGAAGCGTAAGAGAGAGATTGAGAGAGGCTTGAACTTGTACTGTCTGAGAAAGAAAAACAACCCCACTCAACCTTCCAAAACAAGAATAAAGGAAAAGAAGGAAGAATAAAAGCAAATTTGATCCTAACTAGAAACAAAGATAGCAAAGTAAAAATTAAATCTAAGACAGACACACAAAATAAAGTAAAACGGAATTATTTTTTAACAATACTATATTCTAAGGTCGAACTCGTTAAAAAAGAACGGACATACTACCCTTACAAGTTACAACTTCTACAAAGCAAAATGAATTCATGCAAAGAGAGTTTCACTCATGCGTATGGCCTACATATGCATGGCTTGCGCATTAGCATATTTGATCAAATCTCGACCACTTATTTTTATTTTAAAAAAAATGAAAAGTCTAAATTTCATCAAATATGTTGATGCACAATTCATGCGCATCTTGGCCATGCGCAGAAAAAAAAACTTTGTTCATGCAAAAGGGGTAACGCTCCATGTAAACCTAACTAAATTTACCCAATCATATATGACATGCAATAGGAACAAATGAGCCCAAATAATCCGTGTTTTCTTTTTCTTTTGTTGGAAATTATATATTATATAATATTAATTTCTAATATTGAATGAAAAATTGGTAGTTGTTACCGTTAATCAGTGCAATTGGTTTTGTAGAATGCAATGTAAGTTTAAATTCCTTTTGAAAATTTGCATTCTATGTATCAGATGGATTTAAAACTAGTATTGGACACATACTTTATCAAAGGGTGCGTCGAGTTCTATATAAACGCAAATACTCCATCCGTACAATAGATAATTAAGGAGAATCATATAGAGAGTTTAATGTGATCATGAGACACAGTGTATTTCCCTGTACTCTATGTTCTTCTTTTGTTGTTCAATTCCGAGTCATGTCTTGAGAGTATGAAATATACAAGGTTCGCCATAGTCTGAAGATTGTGGTGCTTCGACTTCGGATTATAGATTGTTGAATTTTGACAGATGGATGCCTACCAAGCTACAAGCACAAGAGTAGGGGCGAAATTCTGTCTTTAGGACATTGCATTTGTGCAAGGCTTAATCTTCAAGTTTGTCAATTTTCTTCAACTTCACTCATTTATTTTGTTGTTGATATTTATATAAGTTTGTCGTTATAACAGATATGCACTTATATAATACTTCTTCGTTTGATATAACGTATGCCATCAAGTTTCGAGATTTGTTATAACAAACATGTAAGTGTTGTTCATCTTCTTTCTTCAATTAGTAAATCTTAAATTTCATATTTTCTGGTATTGCTCCTAAAATCTTTTTTGGTCCACAGGCCCATTCTATTGACACCCAAGAGTTTTCACTGATCACCTACTTGGAAAAATCTTTAATAGTCCGGACCATTAGATGGTTCGGATTTTTCAACCGCCGTGATGCTAAGATAGGAGTGTGAATGGGTGAGTAACAAATCCGGAAAGTTAAAAAGCCGGACTATTAGATAGTCCGAACCACCAAAACCAAACCCCACCTACTTCACAAATGTTTTGGGCAATATTAATGTGTTTGCCAGTTGCATTTATTCATCATCCCAACTCCCAAGAGATGATGAAGTGATACATCCTCAGATTGGATCATGACCAAGACATGAAGGTATTACAACGTGGATTTAATGCAAGTTTTCTTCTTCTTGTGTGTGGAACAGTTGATTAATGTCCATCTCTTTTATAATTTAGAGGTGATGATTGAATCATTAAGCTAGTGCTAAGGTGTTTACCGATTGCATTTGCTCATTATCCCAAGAGATTATGAAGTGTGACATATTCAATCATGTGATCAAAATTGGGTTAGAGTTGGGTTGACCTTCCACCTACTCGAGTGGGACACTCAAAACGACACGCTTAAAGGGTTGGATCCAGCTCCATGCTTGGAGGATCACGACATAAATTACAATCAATTTCCACAAACTTCCGTAATCAACGCATGTGAATACTCCAATAAACAAAGTATTCAAAATCATCTATTAAAAAAAAACACTTGAAAATTTCCTCATTCAAATCTACTCCATCAAGGTGAAATTAAAACAACACCAACAAATCACAAACCTCAAAAACCAAAAGAAAATTAAATCTAAGTAAAGTGGAAGGCAATCTCAATTTGCTTCACAAATCAATGGCTTAGTTTTACTTAGCTAGAAGAATTGTCTAATTTTGATTTGGATAATCCTCACTGTTTAGTGATTTTCGATAATCCCCATCAATGCTAGCTCAAGTGTAAGGATCAAACATTCACAGGGATTACCAGAACCGAACCAAAGCGTCCCACATTGCGCCAATGGCGAAAACCGCGGGCAAAACAAACTGGGATCCGAAAGCAGGTGCTAGGGCACTGCTCTTGCTCTTCACTGGGGCAGCTTTGGGAGGTGGAGGCAGGTTTTCGACTTTAACGGCAATCTTCATGCCACCGTAGCAGAACCCCTTGCTACTAATGAAGTAGTAGTGCCTTGTCACATTCAGTGGAACCACGTCTCTTCCGGCTCCGGTGGTCCAGTTGTGAAGGGGATGTTCAGCATTGCACGAGACATAGTTTGTCTGGTTCACCTCTAGAACATCCATTTGGTTCCTATCATAAACAAAAACTGGAGGAAAAAGAAAAACAGAGTTACCAACTACCTAAAAAATACATGATTTTCTTAGTAGCAAATTAATATTTGGTACTTATTTGAAGTTTTCGTGTAGTATAGGGCGAATTTTTACTAGGGAATTGATTTCCGCACACCCCCGTTCATTTCCGGATTTCCCTTTCTTCTACTACCCTTCAGAACTAACCAAAAGATACATTAAAATAAGACAGGAACTAAAGACGGTGGCTTTTCTTCGCAGCAAAAGCCAAGAGGAAAACAACTAGAAAAAGTTGCAGATCTGAATCAGCCAGGATGATATATACAAAATACTAAAACATAACAGAAATCTTGTACACTCTGGACTTTGAGGTAATAGACAACTCAATTAATTGCCTTTCTAAGTTTCTACGACTTGATAATTACCAACATTTAAATGTTTTTTCTTCCTTTTCATGCATATTTTACAGTAGGCAAAACTGAGTGATTTAACATAAACTTTACACATCAAGAAACAAAATTCAGAAAAAAAACTCCTTAATTGGTAATGTGATAATATTTAAACCGTAAATAACAAATTTAAGTAATTAAAGTAACCACACATGCATTCTCATATCTTGAATAACCAAAATTGTAATCTTTTCTTCCTTTTCCTGCATTTTTCAGCAGGAAAAACTGAATTTCAACTTAAGCTTTACACATCAAGAAACAAACTTTTGAAGAAAGTCCTTTTTTTCATCAAACAAAGATGGAAAATCAGATTTTAAGCACACCCCATTAAGCCATTTGCAGATCTAACACAATCAGAAGCAACATCAACCAAAAAAAAACTGAGCTAAAAATGGAAAATTTGAGCTGAGAATAACTAAGTGAGAACATAGAACATTGGCAGAAACAGCAAAAACTAAATGGATCTGAGAGAAGAGAAAGAAAGATGAGCTTACAGAGCCAGTCTCCATTGTAAAAGTGCTGATCCTGAGCCCAAATAGTGTAGTTGACATTGCTGGTCCAACCCATGTTCCCTCCCACTATAAATCTCTTAGCTGATGCTTCTGGAAGTTCCACCACCACCACCAAGCACAAAAGCAGCACCACCGCCATAGCTCTCTCTTTCTCCATTGCTCTCTCACTCTATCAGTTTCTCACAAGCAGTAGCAGTTGCTCTGGAAAGCTCTGTCTTAAAAAGCACTTTGCTTTTAAGCTTTTTGGGCTTTTAGTTTTTGTTGGGGTAGCTTGTTTATATGAGGTTTCGGTTTCCAGATCTACAAGTACCGTGGGCTACTTATCCAGATAATTTGGGTTCCTATATGCAACATTATATTTCTTAATTTGAACTTTTATGTCAAAAAATGTAAAAGCTGTGCTGTTCATAAATGGAAGAACCTAATTGTTATACATTAATAAGGATTGAGTGTTTAGTTATTAAAATGAATTTAATTTAAGATTAAGTGTTGGTTGATTACAGTGTTCAAACCAGGTCAATGGGACAATCTTCTCCTGTCTGAATGTGCAGTTGTGAGTAATCTTACGTTTAACGGCAGGTTTACTGCTGTTAAAGTTGAATATGCAATATTATTGTAAGTTAAATCTTGAGCAAAATAGTGAAATCCAGCTCAGAGTTACTTGTGGGTTATAGATTTCTTAAGAAACCAAACAATGAGAAGCAAAACTTGATCAGGAATTCAGTGTGATTCTGAATCACACAATCGCACTGTATTACTAATTTATTTATTTTATAATACTTGTGCTTGTTATCTTAAGTTCATGACATATTAATTACGTCCTATGCTTATATTAAAACACATAAATTAATAATACCGTGTGATCACATTGATCCAGATTACTAACCAACGCGACGTAACTAAGCCACCTGATGTTACTGCAAGTGGTTTGTAGATCTCAATGATCAAGATCATTTAGCCTTACACTCGAGATTCCGTATTTAAACTTCCTCTCCAATTTCGCTTGCATAAATAATAAAAGGATTATTTCTACTATTGACTAATGTGTAATGAATGTCATCTTTTTCTTCTACTAAGGTTAGGCTAGGTGCATAAAGTGTTCACATTTAAATTGGTAGGGTGGGAAAAAAAAGGCCACAATCAATAGTGTATTTCCATGTTTGACTAAGATGATTGCAATTGTGGCATTCTCATAATAACAAGTTAGCCAAAAGCACACAAGTTTTCACAAAAGTAAACAATTTTAGCAGAAATTTTTTCAAGTACTCGATTTTTAAAGGGTATTTTACATGTCATAATACAAACGGAGGAAATAAAATTTTTTTTTTTTCATGTCTCTCCACTTGTATTATGACATTTAGAGTACCCAGTAAAAAACCTGTCACTTTGAAAATTTCACCAATTTTAAGCAACAAATTTATGGGTAAATGCTATCTGCCATAAGGTTTTGCCGGTCCATTATTGAATTTAATCAAGTTCGTGGACCAAGCAAGATCAAGGTATGCAGAGCAAACCAAATCAAATATGGTTATGATAGATGTCGTTGGCACGCTGTAAACCATGTGCCTTTTCAGATAAAAGCGGAATTGCACAAGACCCAAATCTAATCCAGCTGCTTTTGCTGTGCAGGTATTTTATTTATATTTTTTAACAAAAAGGACATAATTTAAAGGGAGTAGTTATCCTCACTCAGAAAATGTTTGACCGATTGAGAATAGTTTTGTCGAAAGCATTTCTATTTATAAGTGTTTTTATTGCGAGTGCTTTTAAGAGAAAACGAAACCCTTGAAAGCATTGGTCAAATAAGTGTTTCCTAAGAAAGCACTTCTATAACCTAAAAGTGCTTTTAAGTTTTCTGCCACACATGTTAGCAAGTGTTTCATACGCGGTTTTGATTGTCGATAAGTATTTTTAACCCTTCCAAATACAATTACAAACATAACCTCACTAGCACTCCTCACTTATAAAAACTTTAGAGAAAATGTACACCTTGAAAAGTGAATTATAACTATTTTCAAATGTCAATAACGGGACTGGTTACAGTGCTCACAAGCATTGGATGCTCACACCAATCTCACCATCCTTCCCTCCCTCTCTCCTCCCTCCTCCCTCCTTTTAATGGTGAGATCGGTGTGAGCATTCAATGCTTGCGAGCACTGTAGCCTACTCCGTCAATAACAATCCGATTGGAATCTGACCACAAAAAAATGTTAGGGCTTTTGGTGTCTATAGAATGACCCAACATCTTGGTTGGGTGGTACTAACATTCAAGACTTCAGTAGGCCAGAGAGTGGGCTGCAAAACTTATATATATAGACTGCAAAACGGCCTGTACTTATTTAATCATACAACAATAGCATGTCTTTCCACCTCTCTTAGCATCCACATCAACTAGCAAATTACAGATAAAAGCATAAGCAGCTCCCCATGCTTCTAAAAAAAGCACAATTTAAAAAAGCACAAATTTCTGTACGTGGATAGAAATAGATATTGAAGAAGCCTAGTTTAGCTGCCTCTCAGTCCAACCTTCTTAACAAGTATTCAACTTGAACTTCCTTCGTCATTGGCATGATCCAATCCCCATATAAATCTGCAACCAAGGTTGGTTTTATCTTATAAACAAGGTTGGGATTTTTCTTCTCCCCTTCGTACAAGGTCACTTCTTGCCCATAAGTTTTCGCCTTCATTTCTACCCTCTTTATGATTGCCTCCTCAACTGTCGGATATGTCAACAAGGCCATCACCTTGTCTCTGTTCTGAAAAAATCAAACACCACCGGCACAAGAAGAAAACTGACTGAGCACGCGAAACATAAACATCCCAAACTATTCTCGACAGAAGCATAGAAAAATGCATGCAAGACCATGTACCTGTTCGATAATGGCTGCTTCGTAGGACTTTGGATTAGATCGAAACTTGCACTCTGCAACAAATTTACCATAATGGATTCTCTTGGACAGAGCCTGCCATCATGGGACACCCCCGTATCAGCATTTAGAAGTGCTACTTAAGGAACTACTCAAATTAACTACTGAATCTATTAACCTATATACGAAGGTTATTGCCTATTTCGTCTTCCAAAATTGAACAAGAAATGGAATTTGATAATGATAAGATCAGGTATAATTTGAATACCTGCAAGCACATTGTGTCACAAACAGCAGTTGAACCGTAATTACCATCATCTCCTTCTTTAGCCAGTCTTGGAATAATATCTCTGAAGTACATTTCCCAAACTTTGCTGTTTATATTAATTGAGTTGGCAATGGGATGCAGAACCTGTTTGCAAGTTGGACATATATATTCAGAATGAAAGTGGTTGCCACTCAGAAAATGAGAACAACGATTGCCGTTGCCACCACAACAATGGTGGTACAAATAGGACAGATGCAAAAAGGGGGGAGGTACAAAGAAAGCTCTCCTACTTGAAGGGCTAGATCATTGTCGTGAATTTTCAGTTAGACGATGACCAACAAGACATTGTTTCTTTAACTCTTTGACAGGGTTAGTTTCTTAAACTTCAATTTTTTTGGCAGAATTAAATTGTTCTGAATAAATTTTGTGTTACAAATGGATACACATGCTTGACTACCATTTTAAATTGAACTACGAATGTTATAGCTCAAGTTATCTCTTTAAAAGTTTAGGTAACCTTTTCTTTTGAGCATGTAAAACCATTAAAAGACTCCGTTTTCTGTGCTTTAGACCATGTTGAGCTGAACAAATGGGCCAAAAAAGAAAACAAAACCTCCATGTTCAACACAACTTTCTCGATCACAATCAGCCCCGTTCAAGTAAGTTACTTATGAGACCTTTTCAAATGTTTCTCATAGTTTGTCCCTTGCAGCCTTGCAGGAGAGGGGTAATAAACGTACGTTTTCAGAATTTTCTAAACTATTAACATATATTCTTAAAATTTTGTAAAAACTGAAAACAGCCACATGGAGGATCTGGGAGGCCGCCACCGCGCCAGGCCTGCATGTGGCCCTGCCACCGTCCTTAACTAAAGAACAAGCGTGGGTATAATCAATTTCATTGTTCCTAATGTATGTTATATTTTACCTGAGGGTAGTGCAGAGGTGGCAACACTGGTTCAGGTACGTCATCTGGAAAGAAAGGATGCTCATCAGGACTGCTGAATCTCCCCACCTAATAGCAATGCAAAGTCCATAAGAAACCCCACAATAATCCTTTCTTCGTTCTTATTGTTCATATTAAGGTTCAGTATACCTGGCCATGAAGTTTTTCTGTTTCTTTAAGAATGTGTTCTATCAAGGAGCCGTGGAGCCCGTCAACAGGGAAAGCATTGGGGTCATATGTAGGCAAATTATGACAATACTGAGCTCTCTCTAACAGGCTAAAAATTATGCTATCCTCCTGCCGGATCAAAGAATGTCTTATACCTTCTAGGGTCAAACTATCGGTTTCATCCACCCTTTTCCTTGTAGCCAATGATCTACACAAACAGGCAGCATAGTATTAGAATCTAGCCATAGTAAATTCAAAGTAAGCCGCTCCTAATCCACCCAGTAATCAATAATATGCATTTTTATGACGAACAATGGATTTAAATGACTACGAGCATACTTTTTTATGCAAAACCATCAACAAACATATACAACAAATACATACCAGATTTCTAACAATTTAAGCTACACATACTATTTGAAGCAATAATTACTTAGAAAATTTAACACTTCCTGAGATTTTTCATGGTTAGATCCAGTGGCGGATCCAGAATTCTTACCCCCAAGGTACTCATAGCATAGAAGTGTTGAAATTTTTTAGACAAAAATAACACTGAAAAAGTTAAACGGTAGTATTTTCATTCACAATTCGTGGTAAGAACAAAATTGCAAGCTAAAATTGTCCACAACTTTTAAAATTTGAAAACACAACATTATATCTTATCAATACAAGAGAAAACATCTTTTCATTGCAAACAATTAATCTATCACTCAACTAACCAGATTACTTGGACTAGAACTAACCGGATTACTTGAACTTGAATTAACCGGATTACTTGAACTAACCAGATTACTTGAACTTGAATTAACCGGATTACTTGAAGTAGCCCGACTAATTCATCAATCTATCAAGCAAAAACTCCCTAACAATTAACCAAAATAGATTAAATAATCAAGTACTTAAATACTATTTATCTTTGAACGATTATTTACTCTTAGACTTGGAAAAAAAAAATTCTCATGCATGTTATTTGGGTGCATACTGAATTGTAAGAGACTTTAATCAATCAATGCAGTTTATACGAAAAATTGGCATCGTTGGATAATATGTGCACAGAAAAATAAAAGCATGCCAATTTCCAGAAAAAAGAATAACAATACAAAAGCAGAATATATATCGAAATCTCATAAAAACAGAATAACCAACAGATCCATAAAAGGGCAAACATGGAAAATCGTAAAACCCAACAAGTTTAGGCAAAAGGGTTGCTGTATTTGTACCCAATGGAAGTCGAAGCAGCCTGGACAGATAAATTTGGTTTCTTTGGCAAGGAAGAATTGAGGCATGCGAAGCTGTTGGATTGCATTGCTTTCAAGGGCAGTAAATAATTGGGTCTTGAATTGGAAACGTGGGGAGCTGAAAGAGTGGCAGGGGAGGAGGCCATCAGCAGCTTGGCCTCCATTTTAGAGAGAGAGAGAGAGAGAGAGAGAGAGAGATGGGTTCTTTGAGAAATCAGGAGAAAGAATGAAAGGTATTGAATTGGGACGAATACTATGGTGTTGGTGGGAAGGGAGAGGGAGGGGGAGAGGGGGTAGGTGTAGAGGTTGAATTGGTGGTGGGTAGGCTGAAGAGAGCATGCACCCAACAGAAAGATGACCCCTTCACATTACTTTTCTGTGTTTTATGTGTGTTGTGAGACTTTTGTCTTGATTGGTTTGTTTTGTTGGATGTGGGACACTTTGATTGTCGCGGTGACGTTCTGATTTAAATCTAATAATGCGATGTTGAGTTAAAATTTTTCTAATCATCAAATTGCATTATTAGATCAGGACGTTGTGTGTCGGTAAATTCTTTTCATGTTAGTTGTTATTTTTTTATTGGAATAAAACTTACCTGATATGTCACAGTTGTTGCGATATTTTAAGTCAATTACACACTATGTCACAAACCAAACAAGCACAATTATATTATATGAAAACGTGAAAACAGATAACAACGGGTGATTAACTCGGTGTCATCGTAAGTGTACGTTTTCTTCCACTAATTGTGAGTGGTTGCTTAGGTAGATGGAACAAATAATGGTTGTCACCAACCCAATGACTTGCTGTGTTGTGGTCTTCATTTTAAATGTGTTTTATGAACAATTTGAGAAGGACTACAATTTTTTTTCACATGGGGTTATTTAAAGAAAAAAGAACAAGACAAAAACGGCCATGAGCTCTCCACTTTCATTCCTAAAACTCTTATTACAAGACACTTGTGACTTTAACAAGGTTCTAAAAGACGCTAGGCGCTAGTCGGGCGGTGAACAGGGGCCTAGCGTCTAGGCGGGGCCTAGGCGGATTTAAGTAAATTTATTAATATCATATAAATAAGTGTCTATTTACACTTTAAAAAAAATAAAAAACTATACTTATATCAAGATTTTGGAGAGATAAAATGCAAAATAGAAGAATATATAAATTTATAAAGCACTACAATTTACTGAAAATAAAACATGGGGAAAAACGGAATGATATAATAAGATACTTGCAAAGTTGTAAGCCTAGGCCTCAATCTCTTCTTCTCCATTTCCTTCCAAGACTCCCTCCGTATCAGAATTAGGGATTTTGGAATTTCTAATTTAGAACCAATTTAAGCATGAATTTAAAAAAAAAAAAAAAAGGCAGCCCCGCCTAGCAAGCAGCCGATTTTTAAAACGATTGCCATAAAATCTCCTCGGTTTCCATCCGCCTAGCGCCTAGGCGCTGCCTAGGCCGATTTTTAGAACAGTGGACTTTAACAACTCTTGATTGATTAAATATTGACTGATTACTTGAGTTTCTTTTTTTTTCCCTTCTATTTTTATTTGAATTAACATTTGTTTTGTTTTAGCATTTAGTGGTGAAAGAATATAATTGAGTGGAATAGTAGGCCAGGCAACTAGGACATATACTCTTAATTGAGTGTTCTCTAGAAGGAAATGTGCTGGAGTGAACTATTCTATATTTTGGACACTATAACTACAAGGGAATTTGTCAAAGCAAAATTAATTTATATCGATGACGATTTTCACACTCTCATTTTTGCCTATTTACACTCTTATATCTTATTTTTATGTTTTTGGGCAATTGAAGAAACGAAAGGAAGTAATGAGCGCAAACAAGCACAATAAAAATAGTGAAATTTACTACCCTATATTTTAAGACACTAGGACATATATACAATAAACTTTGCGTTATCATAAATAATGTTTTTTCTTATTTGAGCATTCATCTAGAAGAATAATTCGAACTTGAGCACAAAGAGTTTAGTTTATTACTCTAATCAATTAGCCTAACTCACGTCAATCAAAAACTAATTTGTTGGATCAAAGCAAATTTGAATGGATCTAGAGATTGGGCTGCAAAAGCCCACCCTTCTTTAGCTTTTACAAATTGTCAGTCCACTCAACAACCTCTTCAAATCTCTCTCTCTCTCTCTCTCTCTCTCAGATAAAAAATCAAATCCTAGCCTCTGATTCCCACAAACCATAATAACCGCCATGCCTTCTCCAAGTCCTCACTGAACCCAAAAAAATCCTAACTTTTTGCGACAATCTCTCTCCCGCCATGCAAATGTGTGTACCAGTTCGATCCCCGTCGTGGGTTTCCCGGCGACGGCTCTTAGACCAGAAGCTCTCCGACCTCCACAGGTGCACAAACCTCAGCCACATAAAGCAAGTCCACGCCCAAATCCTCAAAGCCGACCTCCACCAGGACATCCACGCGGCGCCAAAGCTCATCGCCGCTTTCTCTCTCTGCTGCCAAATGGCGCTGGCGGTAAACGTTTTCAACCAGATTGAATACCCAAATGTTCATTTGTACAACACTCTTATCAGAGCTCACATTCAGAACTCGCAGACTTCTCAGGCCTTCGCGGCTTTCTTCGATATGCAGATTAATGGGGTTTATCCTGATAATTTTACTTACCCATTTCTTCTGAAAGCTTGTTTGGGCAGGCCATGGCTGCCGGTGGTTCAAATGATTCATGCCCACATTGAGAAATTTGGATTTGGGTTGGATATCTTCGTGCCCAATTCGCTCATTGACACTTATTCCAAGTGTGGATTGATTGGCGTTAGCGAGGCGAAGAAGCTGTTTGTGGTAATGGAAGAGAGAGATACTGTGTCTTGGAATTCAATGATTGGTGGGTTGGCAAAAGCCGGGGAGTTGAGTGATGCACGCCGCTTGTTCGATGAAATGCCTGACAGAGATGCGGTGAGTTGGAATACGATATTGGATGGGTATGTGAAGGCCGGGCAGATGAATGAAGCCTTTGAATTGTTTGAGAAAATGCCTCAAAGGAATGTTGTCTCGTGGTCGACTCTGGTTTCGGGTTATAGCAAGGCCGGGGATATGAGTATGGCAAGAATGATGTTTGATAGGATGCCGTTCAGGAACTTGGTTCCATGGACTATTATTATATCTGGTTATGCCGAGAAGGGCCTTGCTAAGGAGGCGATTGTGCTATATGATCAAATGGAGGAAGCTGGATTGAAGCCTGATAATGGTGCTATTATTAGTATATTGGCTGCTTGTGCAGAGTCTGGTTTGATTGGATTGGGTAGGAAAGTTCATGCCTCTATTGAGAGGACTCGATTCAAGTGTAATACTCCAGTGTCGAATGCCTTGCTTGATATGTATGCCAAGTGTGGTGTGTTGGATGAAGCATCTAGAGTCTTTCATGGGATAGAGAAAAAAGATTTGGTGTCTTGGAATGCCATGCTCCAAGGATTAGCCATGCACGGGCATGGGGAGAAGGCGCTTGAGCTATTCTCTCAAATGGTAAAAGCCGGGTTTTTGCCGGATAAAGTGACCTTCATTGGGGTCTTATGTGCTTGTACACATGCAGGATTTTTGGAGGAAGGCCTTCACGCCTTCAACGCTATGGAGAGGGAGTATGGGATTGTACCCGAAGTTGAGCATTACGGTTGCATGATTGACCTTTTGGGTCGTGGTGGGCGTCTCAGGGAGGCTTTTAGGCTCGTGCGTAGCATGCCAATGGAACCAAATGCTGTTATATGGGGTACCCTTTTGGGGGCGTGTCGGATGCATAATGATCTGGAACTAGCAGAGGAGGTGCTTAATCAGCTAGTTAAGTTAGACCCGTCTGATACAGGAAACTTTTCCATGTTGTCAAATATCTATGCTGCAGCTGGTGATTGGGCAAATGTTGCCAATGTGAGGCTGCAAATGAGGAGCACCGGAGTCCAGAAACCTTCCGGGGCTAGTTCCATTGAGGTGGACGACAAGGTCCATGAATTTACAGTATTTGATAAATTACACCCTAAATCCGATGAAGTATATGGGATGATTGACAGACTTCGTCTGGACTTCAAGCAATTGAATGTGTCGTCGCGGAGTATTAGCAATGGGATAGGTGGATAAACTATGAAAGACGGTATTTATTTGGCGAGCATCAGCTGACTCAAAATTGGCCAGAAACACTTCTGCAAGCCTCCTAATTGGAAAAATTCCCAGGAGAAACTTCTCACCAATGTTCTTAGATTATAAACTTGTATACTTGTTGATAAATAGAAGGGGATCAACCGTTTGATTTGTTGCTTATGTGTATCAGTAGATTGGAATCAACCTCTAACAATGATCAATGCCATTCATTTTTTATCAGTGAGATAAAAAGTTTGTTACTGCCTTACTGTGTCACACTAGTACAATTCTTGCAGAGAGCGGGAGAAGTGTCTATAGGTATAGCACCGTATCCATGTCACTGCTTTCCATCTACGCTCTGCAATCAATTCCAAATTTAGGAACGCAGGCAATAGTATCCCGATCAAACAGCCGACAAAGAGGACAAGACAGGATCACTCTTGCTGATATGTTGTAAGTTGTCACTCAACCTTAAATTTCTTAATGAAAATATGTTATCTTAAAAACAATTGTATATCGAACAAATGTGTTGTAAGCTATATATTCACCGAAGAAAAACTTACATACAACTGCAGTAGTATTTCAAGTCAGCCACGCATTATCTTGCATTTTAACTTTCTCACGTTGTAACATGTGATTGACTTAGAATGCCGGCGCGTTGGCATCGGTCAAACAACTCCTTCTCCATTCGCAGCTGACAAGTTAATGTGCTACAAAGTTTGGTGAGCAAGTGCTCAACAAACCAATGGGTATAAGTATGACACGTCACCCAAATTGGGTTGATTGATGAGGAAAAACCCCTTACCCACAAAGGAGGAGGTCCCTGTCCTTTTGTGCCATGTGTAAAGTCATATCCACTGGCCCATACTTTGAAAGCTTGGAAATTAGAAAGTAACATCCAACATGGATTGGGATTGGATCAAACACCACCATGTGGTGCACATTTATTCAATCTCTGCATATATTATTTATTAGCTTATATATCAGTGTATGATCTGCTCTTTATTTCTCGCCATCTTTGAAGCTTTGATCTGCCATCAAAAACCCTTCAATGGAAGCTTGTTTTCTTGCCTCAAATTCCTTCACCAAAACTGTTACTTGTCCCAACAGAAATTACACTCAATTCCAATCCAAAAGAGTTGGGATTCCATCTTCAATAACATGTAAGTTGTTCTATTGCTTTTTTGTTTCAAGCAGGGAAAAATTCCATGCTCTTCTTACATTGGCTAACGGGGTTTCTGTCGAATGATAGGTAGCCGGGGGGAGTCATCGACGCCGTCCAGCGATGATCATAAACCTTCCATTGATGCCGATTGGCGATCGTTCAGAGCAAAACTGGTAGCTGCAGAGAAAGCAAGGCCCAAAGAGCCCACGTCCACTTCCTCACTTGTTGATCTTGACACCGTGGTGGATCAGCCTAAACCCATCACTGTTGGGGACAAATGGGCTCACACAATCCACGAGCCCGAAAGGGGCTGCCTACTCCTTGCAACGGAAAAGCTCGACGGGGTCCACATATTCGAGCGGACGGTCATTTTGGTGTTGTCAACCGGGCCTTTGGGCCCGTCCGGCATCATACTCAACCGGCCCTCCCTCATGTCGATCAAGGAAACCGGATCAACGGCTCTGGACGTGGCGGGCACGTTCTCGGACCGGCCGTTGTTCTTCGGCGGGCCGTTGGAGGAGGGGTTGTTCTTGGTGAGGCCCAAAGGGGGTGATGATGCGGTTGGGAGGAGTGGGGTTTTTGATGAGGTGATGAAGGGGTTGTATTATGGGACAAAGGAAAGTGTGGGGTGTGCAGCTGAGATGGTGAAGAGGAATATGGTTGGGCTTGGGGAGTTTAGGTTTTTTGATGGGTATTGTGGGTGGGAGAAAGAGCAATTGAAGGATGAAATAAAGGCTGGTTATTGGACTGTGGCAGCTTGTAGCCCAAGTGTGATTGATTTGAGGAGTGTGGGAAGTGTTGGGCTTTGGGAAAAGGTCCTTGGGCTTATGGGCCGTAGGAAGGTCCGGTGAAATCTGTTTGCGGTTGTCGGATACTAGAATTTGTGTTCGGATGTTGGATTTGTCGTTCATTTTTAAGAATGCTAGTTTCAGTCACTCACGTCTGTAACAATCGTGTACATAATTGACAGTTGTTGATTAATAAGAAGTATGAATCTTATTATATATCTCACACTAATTATATATTGAACAATGTAAATTGTCATGCCAAGAATGGTCATGTGTAATCAATGATCTTTATTGACAATTTAAGCATAATAATGTACGACTATTCCATTCAATAAATATTACTTGAAAAATGTTATTGATCGTAGTATATACTTGTTCGTTTTAGTTGTGCGGCTTTACTCTACTTAGTTTTTGATACACAGTTGAAGTTTATTTAATGAATATCGATCTCTCATAAAAATGAATGATTAGTTTAGGGGTGGGCCTAGTTTGGGTAGGTTCGGTTTTGGGTCCAAACCATTAACAAACTAGATGCTTTGATTTGCCTAAATTTCAAATTACAATCGAACCACAATGGTTTAAAACTGATATAATCGATTCACCAATATTACGGTTCAGTTTGGTTCGGCTTGCGATTCAAAAAACATCTATTACCAAATGAAAAATATAAAACTATGTAGAAGTAAATATTAGAAAGAAAAAAAATTATAAACCTATCAATTTATAAAAAAATCATCATCAAACTATCAACGTCGTAACTTAAATTTGCAATTAAAATCGCATACTAAACCCTTAACTTTAAAATACTTAATCTTGTATCACACTAAAAATCTCAAACTTATAATTTTATAACTTCAAGATGTTGACTAAAATACTAAAGTATATAATATTATCTATGTGTGTGTTCTTTATATACTATTATAAATATATTATGTAATGTTTTATAAGCGGTTTGGTTCGGTTAACCCAGAGTTTGTAAAAATTAAAAATGCATACTAAACCAATTATTTCAGTTTGGTTTGATTTTATAAACGGAATGAACAAAAAAACAAAAAAAATGCAAACCAAACCAAACCAAACCTACCCAAATAATTTGGTTCGGTTGATATTTCGAGTTGCCGATTTATTTGCCCACCCCTAGATTGGCTAAATGGTTAAATTGATTTCTACGTTTCGACAAGTTCTATGGATAAGAACTCATGATGGTGGTCAATTATTTGAATTAATGACTAATTCAGTAGATGTAACATTGTGATTTGTCCATTAGCATGATGGTTAACATGTCGATTTGTAGTAATACTGTGCACTCAAAAAGAAAACCAAACCAAAATGCTGTGAATATTAAGAAAGAAAATGAAAATTAATTTCCCAAATTGTTTTTGTGTGTGGAGTCTTTGAGTTGACCAATCAGATTTGGACAAAACAAACAAAAGCAAAAATCCAAAAAAGCAATCAAATTTCTAATTTGTTTGCAAAATTGCAAATAAAAATTTAATACAAGGATGGCTGTACTTTTCAATTTTCTCTCTCATGCTTGGTAAGTCTTAAACAAAAGATAATGTAAGCCACGCTCCTTTCCACCCACGTGGAAAAGACCCACGACCACCTCAGACATCAAACGTCACGGTCGGGTTACGTGGCGGAACATGATCACTAGCGTGGATTCCACACTCCGAGGAAGATCGAATGATTCTAAATGCAGTCAGCCACTTTCGGAAACTGTTAGGTTGTTGCTTCAGTGAACCCAGGTGTCTCCATCTTTTTAAGTACTTTCCGAATATAAATATTTTTGTACCCAAAAAGCAAGGAAAGAGGAGAGAATCTAGAAAATGTTGAAAAAAAGAAAATTAATATAATTATAAAAAAATTTATAAAATGGCCATATCTTTCACGAGTATCGATTCTTTTGACCGACGAATTTAATATTAAAAATTGAGATTAAAAAATTAAAATTGCATCTATTCATTATTCGGTCTTAATATCAAATATAAGAATGAATAATCTGGATTCGGTGGTATCGGATGACCTTGAGAATATTTCTTTTATCTTTCCCATCCTAAAAAATCCAGAAAAAAAAAAAGAAGTAGAAATTAAATGTGGGGAAAGTATCATTGGAGCAAAAGCCATGGGTGAAGAAAGAGAGAGGGGGCATAATATTAGAATAAATGGGCAGACCACAAGTTGACAAATTTGAAGTCATTGTTGTTCTTGAACAAGTCATTTGTTGTTGGTGGTGTTTTTTGAGTTCTCTGAGTGTGGGGGAATTAAAAAGGAAAGATCTTTCTGTGTTTGGGATGTGGGAAATTGAGAAGGAAAGATCTTTCTCTGATTTTTTCATCAGATTCTGCTCCGCCAGCAGATCTGATCTGCTCTGTTTCTTGTCCTGTCTCTGGAGACAGTAATCTGAGGTTTTATGATTGTTTAATGTTAGTTCACAAGTACCTACTTTGTTGCTGCTGTTTTTGTATTGCGGCTGTGAATTTTGATGGAGCTGGATTGGTTTCTGGGTCGGTGGAAATTTTGGTGAATTTGTAGGGAAATTCTGATAAAGCTTTGTGGGAGATTATTAACCATATGAGGTAATTTTCAATCTTCAGTCTTCAATTCTCAATTTCCTGTCTTTAATATTTCGATTAGTCTGCAGATTAAGTTGTAATTAAGTTATCTGTAAATCTGTTTCTTGTATGAATTTCTTTGTATAATTGACTGTATATATTCATATATACGTATATATATGTCTGTATATCTCTGGTTCTGCTGTTTTTCAATGCAGGCTTAGATTTTGGACTCTGTTTATTTCTTAATTCATAAGATGTACAATCGTAATTCAAATTTAGAATGGTAGCATTGAGCTGCATGTAGCTTAAGATAGTAAGTTCTTTCCTTTCGAGAAAGTTAGGCCGCGTTTGTTTGACGGGAATCTTAGATGGATCATGGACGGAAAAGGAACATTGGGTTGAAGATGTGTTAATGTGGAGCTATGATTAATGCTAATCACTAAACATTGAAATTAAATTTTGAAATCGAGTTAAAAGCATGACTGTTTTGCGGGTTCTTGCTGATTTACTCTATCTGCTGAGCGAAGGTTTCTGCTTTCTCAGTTAAGTAGTTATCTGGTATGAAATAGGGCTGAAAATTTCGGAACTAGTGAGTTGTGTCGAGTTTCAGTGCGCAATCTGATGATGTGGTTCTGCTGATTGTTTTGACAATACCGAGGCTAAGTTGAATCCTCCTCACTATATATATCTAAGTTGAATTTTGCCAATGCTTCTCGGGTTAATTGCAGGAATGGGAACTGAAGTGCAGTCGAAGATGTATTTCCCGGGATATTATTCCATACAGAATCTAAGTAGCAATGTAGGCCATGGGAGCTGGTCTCTACTCCATGAAAACAGAAACTTGAAGAATGGGCAACAGTACGAAGTATTCTTGACAAGGCCAGTTCTGGATGGCTTTCACGGATGCGATAAGGAACAATTGAGGCAAACTATTCTGAAGCATGAGTCAATATTCAAGCATCAGGTGCATATTCTAGAACCTATATCTGTTGAGTTCTAAAGTGTAAATACGATAATAGCTTTATAGTATTAAGAAAGATTGAACAACCACAGCTTTATATTGGTAACAAAGTGTCGGACTTTGAGTGCTCAAATTCGTTAGCTAATAGCTAAACGCCTTTGCCTTTGTGATTTCTTTTTCAGCTCAATGAACTCCACCGTCTTTACGAAAGGCAAAAGGACCTGATGAACGAGATCAAAAGCAAAGAGCTGCTCAAACATCAAAAAGCAGCAGGGACATCACAATCAACTTTCTCATCATCCGGCTTTCCAACTGAAGACAACAGAAAGAGTTGGCATATTTCTAATTTACCCTTGGTTGATGCCAGTTATGGTGGACAATCTACATCGAGTACTTGTATCAGTCAATCTCCTGGCGATTCTATTGGAAAAACCCTGCAAAAGAGCGGTGTCCCTAGCCAAAGTAGAGTCGGGATGAAGGACCACGAATCTTTGGATTCCAGAGGGAAGAAGCCTCGGAGAAGATTGTTCAATCTTGAACTTCCAGCCGATGAATACCTCAGTGATGAAGAAGAACCAGAAGGAGGTTTGGGGCCGGTAACAGGCAAATCTGACTGTAACAACAGGTCGAGCTCTGGTTTGCATTTAGTAAAAAGCAAATGTTTGACTGATCTGAACGAACCTATTCAGATAGACAAAGTGTCTGCTTCATCTTCTGTCGTTATGTCTGGCAGTCACCCGAGCTCCAAAGAGGAGATAGAAAGGCAGGCTTTATCTGCAAATGCGTACAAAGGTGTGTGGCCTTTTGCAAAGAAATTCCCTGAAAACCCGCAAGTGGGGAAGGATGGAAGAGTTCATGATCTGCATTTAAAGAATGAAATCCAAAAAGAATGGTCAACAAATGCTCTCAAAGCTGGTAAGGATCTAGTTATTTTATTTCGTGTTTATTTCTTTCAGTAATTCGGAGTCTCTATTTAAGCTCTAAATTCCATAATTGTTCAATCTTACCTCATTACAAGTTTGATTATTTTCAAACTCATGCCTGCACATACTACTCCTATCATATGCATATTCGTCAATATATCTACAAAAGGGAGGGGGCGGTCGGGTGAGGAATCTGTCTGTCTCTAGAATTCAATTTTAGAGAAGAAACTCTCTTAGCTTATTTCATAATCATGTTTCCTCCATCGTTTACTTTACTGCTAATAAAGCTCAAGATTGGAAAATCTTACAAAGGGTTGCAGTTCTCTTCATTATGGACTAACGGATTGATATGCTTTATTTCAGAGCAAATAAGTTCTTCTGGCGGAAAGTTTGGTCTTCAAGATTTTAATAAGCCATGCGAATCATCAGAAAACGAAGCTAGGATATCCTGTGATCCTCCTGCAAAGCTTTTCACTTCTGATCAGAATAAAATGGAGAAACGAATAAAGAGGACACTTTTTGGAATAGAAATCTCTGAATGCGATATAAGTTCATCTGCTATGGCTTTGCAATCTGTTGCAGCCATTTCCCAGTCATCTCCTAATTGGACAAAACCTCCAAGTAGCTTGAGCCAGAACTTAACATCAATTCAAGTAAGCACTTCCGTTAATACCTCCACACAATCTAACAGGGCCTCCATCATGATGCCACAAAGCCGTGAAGTTACCAGGGACAGATTGCTTCTAGACTGTAATTCAATACCGTCAACTCCCAGTCTGAAAGACGAAGTGTCACACCAAAGCGGTTTTCTCTTTCGTGCTAAGTTGGAGGCCAATGATTTACAGGCTTGTGACCCCTCGAGGAGCCTTGCTCGCCAAGGGAACCATTCAAGTTTGGGTGACCGGGTGGATGCCAAGTCTGCAATTGATGTGAACGATGTTCCTCCAAGTACGTATCTGCATGGAGTAGCTTGCGAACAAAATATCATTTCTCTCAATGGGCTGAGGCACCAAGAAAGCCGACAAGGAAGATTGCATTGGCTCGAAACAGTGCCACTTTGCAATGGCAAATCTTCCAACGAAAGTGAAGGTTCTCATCAGCTGAAAATAAATTCCCTACAGAACCATTCTAAGCAGTTTGAGAACCGAGCTGATTTGAGAAATGGCCGTTCTCAAAGTCTTATTCCGGATTCCTCTTCATTAATATGTGGCCATGATGCTGAGAATGGCTACTCTGCTAGAATTGCGTTGGATAAAAGTGATATGGTTCAGGATCCTGTGTCACGCACGTGTAGAGAGCAACTGAAAGCAGACGGTCTGGTTCAAGACAAGGGATTTTCAAATGGGAATTCTGGTTCAAGACACCAAATAGATTTAAATAGATGTTTAACTGAAGAAGAAACTGAAATGACTGCCGCTTCTCCCATTATGAGGACAGGAACTGTGATAGATTTGGAGGCACCGGTGATGGTTGAAACAGATTTATGTGGGGAAGATTCCATTGAAAGAAGACGTAAGGAACCTCTTGACTCACCCCATGAGGGCCTTATTAAAGTTGCAGCAGAGGCTCTAGTTGCCATCTCATCATCCCAAGCTCCCGCTATGCAGGAAAATGCCACTTGTCGCAATCTGGAAGCTTCGGAAAATGACTCCCTTCTTTGGTTTGCAGAAGTAATTTCTTCACATGATGGAAATCTTGACAATGGAAATGCGGCAGAGGTTAAGCGAACTTCCTGTGATGAAGAGGTTTTTCCGGTTGACATGGATTATTTTGAGCACATGACATTAAATTTGGTGGAAACCAAAGAAGAGCAGCCATGCTATGTGCCTCCAAATTCAGACAACCTCATAGAAGAAGTGACATTGTCAAAACGGCCACGAAGAGGCCAATCGAGGAGGGGGAGGCAACGGAAGGACTTCCGGAGAGATGTACTTCCCGGTCTTGCTTCTTTGTCAAAAAATGAGGTGACCGATGATCTTCAAATAATTGAAGGATTGATTAGGGAATCTGGTGGGAGTTGGCAGTCAAGTTTGTCACAAAGGAATTCCGGTAAGGGTGGTAGGGGAAGGGGGAGGAAGCGTATGGGAACTTCTGCTCCGTCTACTACTATCGCTGAAGTTAGCCAGCCCCAGATTGAGCAACCGAAATGCGAGGAGCTGCAGGGACCTGAGGAGAGAAATCTAACCTGTTGGGGTAAGAGGACAAGGCGTCCACCACGGCAAAGATATCCGATTGATAATTCTCCTATTCCTCAAAAATAAGTACGGAGAGCAGTCCTTTCCATAGAGATACCGAAGCGCATCGGAGTAGAGCTGGCATGCATGGATTTGTCCTCGCGTTTCCTAAGCCGTGGCGTTGTAATTTTATAGGTTTATGCCGAACCTGAGTTATCCTTGATTCAGTTTCGTGTATTCTGAGTGAACTTGTATGATTAATCAGAATAAGTTTACAGAAGAATTTGTTAAACTGAGGAATTGTAACATAAACTGCAAGAGCGTTGTACTGCCCAAATCAAGTTTATAGAGTGATGATGATATATTTCAAAACTTGAGGTTGATTTTTGCATCCATTCTTCTCTGAAACTTGTTCATTTTACACACGTCGCCGGCACCTCAGTTGGGTGATCTATTCGCCTCTGCATTTCGTCACAAGCAGATCGTAAGGAATACGAATAAGACTCTTACGTAACCTTCATTCTCTTTTCCAATTTCCAGGTCCGAGTTATGGATCAGATAAATTTTGTTTCCCTGTATAACATTTACTCAGATTCTATTAGGACAACCTCAAACTTTCATCTATAAGACATCCGCTGATGAATTCTATCTCTTTGCTTGTAGTACATGGAAATTAAAGGTCTTTTGGACAATGGATGCCAACATTAATGTTAACCCTCTACATGTAGAAACGTAAGTTCAAAATTTGTTTGCTTTTAATTTATTTATGAATAATTATATACTAAAATTATGTACATAATATAACAGCACAAAGGAGGAGGGTGGTAACAGTTCTTTAGGGTCACTCCACAAATGCATATTCTTTCTCCTCACCATGCTAGGTTTGCTCCTCCAACTAAAGCAAGGAGCTGGAAACAATCTATTTGTCAGAGACCACCTGAGCCTGCTGATGTTTACTGTTTCTTTAATCGTTTACGTCGGAACATTGGCTGTCAAGATACTCCAAGCTCACAACTCACATTTGGCTGAACTCATGAACAATGTTAGCCTCTTGTCCGGAACTCTTGCCTCCATTAAGTTATTGTTCATCCTGTTACCAGCTTTCGGGTGGTTCGCTCTCGTCTTGTGGACGGTTTGTTTTGTCAGCGCTGTAACGAAGTCCTACCGGTACTTGAAAATATTGTATGAAAGTGCAATTGCAGCACTTCTTCATGCCTGTGACAAATTGAAGAAGCTGATCTTTTATAGCTTCTTTACTGGGGAACATGACCAGAATCAGCTACCTTAATTTCTACCAACAGATGAGCAATGTACTTGTTCTAAATGCATTTTGTTCTGGTTAGTATTTTTCTTATATACAAGCGGCCGGAATTGGCGGAGAGGAAAGAACTCAGGTGCAAGAGTATACGCTATCGTTCTAAATTCTAGTTTTTTGTTTGTCTAGGGAGGTGGTTTTCACACACTTTTTTTAGCTTTTTACTTTTTTTTTTAATTTTATTTATGGCCGCTGGATTGAATAAATCAAACGAAAACAACAAACATGATTAAACATGAGAGTGTGAGGAGCTAAAAAGATATGCGTTCGTCATCTCACTTTTGTTTAATTTTCCTACATGTCCCCCTTTCATCTGTTTTGAGCCCATGAAATAAAAAATAAAAAAGAACTTTATTGTTCAAACTAACCCAATTCATGCATTTGCATATTTTTCCTTTTTCTATTTTTACACTTTTTCAATTTATTTTATATGGTCTACGATGTTCTAATTAACTCTGTCACTTACTACCACCGGGTGAAAAACTAATTAATTAGCATTGCATGATGACAATTCTAATTACAAATATGTGCAAAATCACCGCACTCCCACTTGAACTCAAAGCTTTAGATGCTCATTGTGTGACTTAAATCAAATCTCTCTACTTTTTTTTAAAATTTCTCATTATATCAGGCGAGTGAGTGGGCCTTGCGCCTGCCACATCAGCAGTTAACAGACAAATTGATGAAAAAGAGGACGGAAGTTTGATATTACAACGAATTCATAAGTTGGTGTAAGACATTATAATGCTAAAAAAATAAGGTATGTGATTGTTATGTGACCCAAAATTGAGAAGGGTAAAATATAATTTACCCAAAAATAAAATACCCATAAAAATATGGTTAAAGAACATAAAGTTTTGGAAAAAAAATACTTCTACACACCCTAATTAAATTTTGTCTATTAATTCTCTTTTACTCTATTCAGGAAAAGTCTTGAGTGATATGTACTATTTAATGTTACGGCCATTGAGATCTCAGATTAATTTTCGGTCATTACAATCGAACAGTACGGACTGAGCTGAGCTAGGGAGGGAACAGAAGGTTCATGTTTGAATTGAGTTAAACAAAACCAAAAGCCGTGGATTAATGCAGGACACAACTTTGTTCAACTCTCTCCGGCTCCAAGTGTTCGTACTTTTTCGTTTGCTTTAATTTTCGCGTTTTAGTCGATTGTACAGATCGATCTACTTGGATTTCAACGTGCTTTTGGATGGCGGTAATTTTTAAAAAATAGTTTCCGCAGAGAGAGAGAGACTGTAGTTATAAAAGGACAATACTTGGGTACTCACTAGTGAGTACCCTATATACTCACTTTTTGATTTGGCCTAATCAAAAGATGACATGTGTTCTTTTTGTTTAAAAGCCCAAGAAAAATTAAATAACATATATTTTATTTTTTAAAACAATAAAATATGTGTTAAAATATTATTGGGCCAAATTATTAAAGTGAATATACGAGGTACTCACCAGTGAGTACCTAAGTATTATCCGTTATAAAAATGCTTGCTTTCTCACCAATCGCTAATTACAGTCATGAATCGTATTAAATCTGGGTTTGTATCATTCACCACCAAAACCCAGATTAGATCTCTCTGTACATCAATTCTCGACGACCCACGTTCTCAATCTCCATTTCTTTCAGAAAGTTTCGCTTCTTTCTTGGACAATTGTTCAGACGCTTTCTCACTGAGAAAACTCCACGCTCGCATTTTCGCTCACGGCCTCGGAAACAACATCTTTCTCGGCTGCAAGCTCCTGAATTGCTACGCAAAGTTCGACCTTTTATCAGAATCCAGATGGGTTTTCGACAGAATCGTCAACGGGAATCTGTCTCTCTGGAATGCAATCTTTGTTGGGTATTTCAGGGCCGGTCAATTCGACGAAGTTCTTCGGCGGTACGTAGATTTGCGGCATTGGAATATCGGGTTGGATAGCGGCGCCATTACGTTTGGTTTGAAAAGTTGTATTGAGTTGGGGAATTTGGAAGTCGGCCGGGAAATTCATGGCGATGCTTTGAAGTCTGGGTTTAATTCAAATGGATTTGTGGGTTCTTCGCTTATCGGGTTGTATTCCAGATGTGGGGTTGTTGATGATGCAGCTAAAGTGTTCGATGAAATTACTGAGAGAGATATTGTTGTCTACACTTCGATTATTACTGGTTATGCTCAGAGTGGTGATCAGGGGGCTTGCGGGGCTTTTGGGTTTGCTCGCCTTATGCAGAGGCAAGGATTGCATCCGAATCGGGTCACTCTTGTGAGCTTACTTCAGGCAGCGTCGCAGTTAGAGACACTGAAAGGAGGACGTTCGGTCCATGGCTATGCTATTAGAAGAGGAATTGGTAGTTCGGATGAAGTATTCGAAACAAGTCTCGTGGACATGTATAACAAATGTGGATCCCCTAGAATGGCAGCCTGCATTTTTGGCGAAATGGATAGAAAGACTATTGGTTCTTGGAACGTGATGATTGCTGGTTATCTTAAAATGGAGCAACCCTTGGAGGCTTTCTGCCTTTTCTGTCAAGTGATGGAAGAAAATTTTGTCCCGGATTTGATAACTTTGTCCAATGGGATTCTGTCTTGTGCATGTTTGAATTATTTGCGTCCAGGAAAGAGTATCCATGGTTACATTATTCGAGCTGGTATTCAACTTGATCTATTGGCAGCCACCGCTCTGGTCGATCTATACTCCAAATCAAACAAGTTGATCCAGTCCAGGGAACTTTTTGATAGAATGGAGAAAAAGGATGCTATATCTTATGATGTGATGATGACTGGCTATCTCCACAATAATTATGCTGGTGAAGCTGTGGACACCTTTGTCGAAATGGTTGGAGAAGGTATTAAACCAAACCTAGGTTCCTTGTTGAGTGTACTTTCAGCTACTTCTGAGCTGAAAGACATAAGAAAGGGCAGGTGCATCCACGAACATGTGTTAAGACACGGGTTTGACTTGAATACTGAAGTTATGAATCAAATTATCTACATGTACGCAAAATGTGGTTGTTTAGACCATGCGAAGCAAATCTTTAACAAGGTGAGATATCGGGATTTGGTCTCATGGACTTCAATGATGATGGGTTATGTTTACCATAGCCATGCTGATGAAGCCGTAACATTATTTCGATCGATGCAAATGGAGCTAGCACAACATGATTTAGTTACCCTGATAACTTTGCTTCAGGCAATTTGTCAGCTTGGAAATCTGAGTTTAACAAAGGAAGTTCACTGTCACTTATATCGAGCTGATATGAACAACGATATATCTCTCACCAATTCTTTGATCTCGACTTATTCCAAGTGTGGGAAATTAAATATGGCTGCTAATCTATTTGAGCATGCTGTTGAAAGGTGTCTGACATCATGGAACACGATGATCCTTGCATACGGGATACACGGGAAATGTATGGAGGCCCTGGCGCTGTTTGAACAGATGAAAAGTGAGAAGGTTGTGCCTGATGAAGTTACCTTTACATCAATTCTCACCGCTTGCAGCCATTCCGGTATGGTAAACGAGGGCCTACGAGTTTTCAAGTCCATGGTGGAAGAGCATTCCATAATCCCACGCGAAGAGCATTGTGGTTGTATGGTCGATTTATTAAGCCGAGCAGGAATGCTTGAAGAAGCATATGATCTGGTCAAATCCCTGCCATCAGATCTTACTGCTACTGCACTAAAAACTCTGCTTGCTGCTTGTAAAGTACACGGAAATACGGAGATGGGTGAGATTTTGGGAAGGCGGCTCTTGGAGTTAGACCCCGAGAACTCAAGCGCTTTCGCCATGGTGTCAAATTTGTATGCAGAAGGTGGAAAGTGGAATGAAGTAGTCAGAGTAAGAAACACAGCAAAACGGAGAGGTCTAAAAACAACTCCAGGATATAGTCTGATAGAGTCTAGTTAGGTAAACAGGTGTTCGAGATGTGAATTTCTCCTCACTTCCAATTCAATTTTTTATTCTTTCAATTTCAATAACTGGCACTCATTGGTGACTTTTGAAAAACAGTGTATACTCACATAAGATTATGTTTCTTGTACCGTACGTAATGGGAGATGTTTTTCTTTTCCTACTAAACCTAACCTCTTCTAGAGCTAAAGATTATAGCTAAGAGAGAAGATTGAGACAATGGAAAAGAAAAATGATTTGGTTTGTCTTAGAAGTTTCTCATAGCTACGCGATGACATGTTAGGGAGTAGGATAGGATCTTGAGTCAGTCTGCCTGATCATGTGACATGTCGGATCACTCAATATCAACAAGTACATGAAACTATTATCGACTATCGACATATCATTCGTATTGTTGATACTATTGGTACTTCTATGAAGTTTCTCTCAACTACACAATGACAGTTTGGTGGAGAGAGAATCTTGTGTTTGATCACACGGCATGTCCGATCACTCAATATCAATGCTCAATACGCACTACTTGACACTCCTTCATTCATGCAAATCATAATTTCAAACATACAAAGTAACTCATTGGATACACAAATAAAATTTGTGAACATGTCAACTTCTAATTAGCATGAATGTAAGAATGACTACCTCAATTACCTACATACGGAAAGAGAAATTCTCTCGCGCTACCAAGACATAATCTCAATAGTGTCACATGTTCAATAAATACTTGCTACGTATTCAAAAAATGATTTTTGAATGATGATGTGAAAAGTAAATTGGAGGTATAGGTGAATCGGTTATAAATTTGAAGATGTTCTCCCACGGCCTGTCGAATAAACGCTTATAACTCGGTGAGTATTTATCCTAGGCTTATTTACGGTTGTACCTCGGAAACTTACACTTGATCTCACTTGCTCTCACTTTGCCTCATGAAAACTCACACTTGCTCTCACTTTGCCCCATTTTTTGTCCAAAGTCTGTCAAATAAACATTAGAATGGATTATGTGGCGCTTATGTGGGCTGGTATGTCAGCAATGTTAAGGGTAATGTCGTCATTTCACGAATAAAACCATTGAAGAGGGGTTGTTGAATTGTTCAAATAAACACTAAATGGGAATTTCATTTTCAGATTAAGGTTCTGAAAGTGAAGCGATTTATTTGGTTTAGGAGAGGGGTTGCTCAAAATCTGGAAGCTCAATCGTGAGTTTCAGTGAAAAGACGTTTGTATTTAAACATTAGATGCATTGAAATTGTTCCTTATATAGGAGTTATGTTGGTAGTTGGATTTCATGATAAATTTTACATAAATAATCAAAATTTCAGATAAATAGGCAAATGAGTCCTTTTTGACCAAATGTAAAAATAAAATTATAGGCAAGTGTGTCTCATTCTTATGTTTAACCGACTTTGAACTAAAATAAGGCAAAATGATACAAAGTATGAGTTTCGTGGGGGCAAAGTGAGAAAAAATAAGGTTCGTCAGACAGCTCGACATTAGATTTTCCCGGTAGATCAGCATATAGAACTCCAGTCAACTTTCACTCTCACTCAAATCCAATCATGCCGGAACTTCAACCCCAAACCACGGCCAACCCTCCTCCCTACGATCTCATAATCCTCGGCGCCTCCGGCTTCACCGGCAAGTACGTCGTCAGAGAAGCTCTGAAATTTCTGAACACACCCACCTTCCCTCTCAAGTCTCTAGCTTTAGCCGGCCGCAACCCGACCAAACTAACCCAGACCCTCAAATGGGCAGCCCGCCCGAACCCACCACCGCCCATCCCCATCATCATCGCCGACACCACCGACCCACCCTCCCTCCACCGCCTCTGCACCCAAACCACCCTCATCCTCAACTGCGTCGGCCCCTTCCGCCTCTACGGTGATCCCGTCGTCGCCGCCTGCGCCGAAACCGGCTGCGATTACTTGGACATATGCGGGGAGCCTGAGTTCATGGAGAGGATGGAGGCTCAGTACCATGGCAAGGCGGCGGAGACCGGTTCGTTGGTGGTTTCGGCATGTGGGTTCGACTCTGTTCCGGCGGAGTTTGGGTTGATATTCAATTCGAGGCAGTGGGTCAACCCGGCTGTGCTGAACCGGGTTGAGGCTTATGTGAGCTTGGAGTCGGAGAAGAGGATTGTTGGGAATTTAGGGACGTTTGAATCGGCGGTGCTGGGCGTGGCGAATGCCGATAAGTTGCAGGAGCTCCGGCGGTCCAGACCCAGAAGGCCTAGGCCTGCGGTAATGGATAATCTAATAAATCTCAGATTTTTAAATTTTTTGTTTTCACAGTTGAAAGTTTATTATTTGAATTTACTGCTTTGATGTTTAGAATTTACTGTTTATTGTGTTGCTGGAATAATTCAGGGGAAGAACACAAATAAAAGGTTGAATCTTGGTTCAAATGTTGTCTTAAATTTGGGTCCTGGTATTGCTAGAAAGTAGAAACCGATACGAATTTTAAGTTTGTGTTTTGTACTGGATGTTGCTTTCAATCTCTTAGTTTGCTCAGTAAGAAAATATATGGATTCGAGAAGTGTTTTCACGTCTTACTCCACTATTTTAGTTTGCTCAGTAAGAAAATATATGGTTTATTTGTTGATTCTGTAGTTCATGTTTGCTGCATGATACAGGGGATTCATTGTTCTTGCATTGCTGTCTTTTGATTTGTTTGTCTGGTTTTGGAGTGTCACTTCAAAATTCCAAATGTTTGGCAGCTATTCGACTTTGACAAACTTAGGATTTTCGGTTGGAGTAATTTATGTTTTTGCCTTTTGGTTTGATCTTAGTTTACTTTGATGGTTGCAGATTCCTGGTCCTCCTCCTCCTAAAGGGCCAACTATAGAACAACAGAAAGATATTGGCCTTTGGGCTGTGAAGCTACCTTCAGCAGATGCTATCGTTGTACGTAGAACACTTGGATTTCTGACTGAAAGCCCCCGCGGGCTTCCTGGCAGGAACGAGAGTGCTGAGCACATTGAAAAAAGAGAAGCCTTCTGGTCAACAGTGAAGCCGGCTCATTTCGGTGTGAAGATAGGCACCAAGTCTCTGTTGGGCATTTTGCGTATCATGACAGTCGGAGTCTTTATTGGGCTCTTGGGTAGATTCTCTTTTGGGAGGTGGCTTCTTTTGAAGTTTCCCTCATTTTTCAGCGTGGGATGGTTCAGGAAGAAGGGTCCCTCAGAGGATGAAGTGAGAAGCGCTTCGTTTAAGATGTGGTTTGTTGGACATGGTTTTAGCGACAGCAGTCTTGTTTCACAGGGAAACAGAAAACCCGACATGGAAATAATAACAAGAGTTATGGGGCCTGAGATTGGCTATCTGACCACCCCGATAATTCTACTGCAGTGTGCTCTGATTGTTCTGAGCCAACGTGACAACCTTCCAAAGGGAGGAGTTTTCCCAGCTGGGATTGTATTTGGCCCAACTGGTCTCCAGGAAAGGCTCCAAGAGAACGGGATTTCTTTCGATGTCATTTCGAAGAAAGCTATTTCTGGTTAACTGGTACAGCATTCCGACAAAATAAATCTCTAGTTGGAAGTACCCTTTAAACAATAACACGCGATAAACCATAAGTTGTTTTTGCTTTCTCATTATGTTTCAATGTACTTTATAACAGCGGTTACAAATATTATGAGATTATGGCTTGATCTGCATCTGATTTGTCTCAACTGAATGCATCTTTGCTTCTAATCTGATCTCAGAAATGAAGGCTTAACTATGGTAGTACCTGAAACTTCTTCCATGTGTCGATGAGAGCAGCGAGACTCTTTGTAGAACTACCGCCATCTCCAACCGCCCTTCTAGCCTCTTCTCTAATGTGCAGTGCTTGCAACTTCAACAAATCGTTTCCCATTACCTCACTAACCCTCTCTGCAATGCCCTCTGCTTTCACCACCATCTCCCTATCACCCCAACCCCAACTCTTATCCCACGTTCCGAGTCCAATTCTCTCCATCAAATCTGCATTGATTTTCTGATCTCCGTGTTGCGGCCATGCTAATACGCGCACACCATTCCAGAGAGCCTCGGACAAGGAGTTCCAGCCACAGTGACTTAAAAAACCACCGATTGCCGGATGGCTCAATATCTCCTCTTGGTTCAGCCAGTTCTTCACTGCCAATCCATTTCTCTTCACCCTCTCCAGTAATCCCTCTCCAAGCACCTCGCTCAGTTTCTCCTCGTCTTCCAAGTCAACTTTCTTATCCTTCACAGCCCACAGAAACCTGCAACCGCTCCTCACCAAGCCATCACCCAACTCTCTAATTTGCTCCCTTGACACGGCAGTCCTGCTCCCAAAGCTGACATAGAGCACTGACCCAGTTGCTTGATCATCAAGCCATTGCAGTTGTTGGCTTGTCTCAAAGAAACACGGCGCTAGCGGTCCCATGGAAATTACTGACGGTAGTTTTCTCAATACTTTGCCCTCATTTAGTGCTGCCAGAGTCTCACTCTCTATACTTTCATATGTGTTCACCAAAATTCCGCTTGATTCTGTCATTTTCTTACCATTCTCTATGAAAAAAGTCTTCAGCAGATTGTTACTGTCCTGCAGAAGTGGTGGAGGCAACCGTGAATTTGGTATTGGCTCCAAACCCGGAACTTGGAGATCATCTTTTATCGCGTGATTAGGGCCAAGCATGGTGTGGAAGGACACATAAAGTGTCAACATTTTGGCAGATGAAGTGAAGAAAATGTAGTTTGGAAGTCCGAGAGAATCGGTTACAGGAATAACCGTGGAGGCGAAGCTCATGTCTGTGATCATAGCAGAGAGAGGTGGAGAGAGTGAAGATAGAAGAGGAGGGAGCAGGTGAGAAGAGCGCCGAATCAACTCAAAATGGTAGTAAAAAGGGTCTTCGGAATTGGCACAGGGCTCGTCGAGCGGAAGGAGATGAAACTGCTCACGAGTAATTTGTGGGAAGGCAGTGAAGAAGTGAGACAAACTCTGTGACTCTGCAAGTGAGACGGTTGGATTTGGAGTGATGAAAGTGACATGAACATTGTGTGATGTGAGCAACGCTGCGAGCCGAAGGAAGGGCGTGAGATGACCCATTCCGGCGCTTGGAAGGAGAGCTACATGAGTGACTCGTAGATCGCCGGAATCTGACATTTTAATGGAAAATGATGTTTTGGTAAGGGAAACTAGATTAGTTTTAGACTTTAGAGTAGCTAGAAGGGAAGCCGAGCAGGGCATATTTGTACTGATGAAGTATGAGGGCATGTGTGTGTGGAAATTATTGCTTCCATGGCCAGCAGGTGCATTGAATGTGCATGTGCTTATGAAGAGCAATTTATATGGAACGGGTTGACTGACACGTGGCTTTCCAATTCAATAATGCATTGTCATGTGGTCATGTGGAGAAAAAATTGTAATTGACAAAATATTATTAGATACAGAATGCCACATGACAATGAACTCGTTCCATGCAAGTAATTCTCTATGCTTATGTAGTCAAATGCCCCACGTCTATGACCAAAAGATGGTTTGACCGAGAGAATATGATATGCTTAGTCAAGTAGGCCAGGTCTGGCATGAAAAAGACAAGTAGATATCGAAGTTTTCTTGAATGCCAAGAAAGTTTGAACTTTAAAGTAATAAATTACAACGAGGGATCTTAATTTCAAACAAGTCAAATTTTAACTTATACAAAATTAAAGAAAGTTACTTAATCAAATACATGAAGGCTATAATAGCAGGACTCACCTAAAAAGCGAGTCCGGATAAACTCTCCCTCCAGGACCTCCACGTGTATTCCACCTTCTAAATTAAGTCTCGTATGGGCCCCATAATTAATATTATTAAAAAATAAATTTACAATTGAAAATAACATTATATTATTAAAAAATAAATTTACAATTGAAAATAACATTCTCTATCTCTTCTCTTTCTTTCTCTGCTCTCTCTCCATCTTCCTCAGCCCCTCATTAACCCAGAAGCTGAAAATTTTCCTAAGTTCAAAATCTCAAACCAACAAAATTGGCAGCTCTTAATCAATAAAAAATAATGGATAAATCAAATAAGAAAGAAAAATAAAGAGATTAATTTTGGGTGTTCATGGTGAGTTAGTTCCAGATCCAGAAGAAGAAGAAGAAGGTGACAGATTGGGTTGGTCGTGGCAGCGATGGGGTTGCTGGTGGCAAAGATGGAGTTGGTGGTGACGGCAATGGGGTTGCTGGTGTAGCCTTCAAGAACAATAAGTAAATAATTTTGGTGGTGGTGATGGTGGATATGAAAATGGGTTGGGAGATGGCAGCCGCAATCATGGAAGACCTGATCTGTAAATGGAATATGTGGGAGAGATGGTTTGAGAATTTTACAGACGTTGTGTTTATCAGTCAGTAAAGAGAGGGTGAGGAAGAGAGAGAATGCTACTTTCAATTGTAAAATTTATTTTTTTTAATAATATTAATTAGGGGGCCCATACGAGACTTGATCAAGGAAGTGGAATACACGTGGAGTGCTGGAGGGAGGGTCTGTGCAGACTCGCGTTTTAGGCGAGTCCTGTTAGCATTTCCCTTTCTAAATTTAACGTAGAGACCTTATCCCAGGTTAAGGTAATCCAAGTAATTAG
The DNA here is from genome assembly GCA_018257905.1 of Gillenia trifoliata. Classification (NCBI taxonomy): domain Eukaryota; kingdom Viridiplantae; phylum Streptophyta; class Magnoliopsida; order Rosales; family Rosaceae; genus Gillenia; species Gillenia trifoliata. The sequence continues at coordinate 3,641,728 of CM031082.1, forward strand.
ATCCATATCAATAGGTGGAGCTTTGATTCCAAATGTTTGAAGGGCATTCCAAATTTGTGTATTGTAAGAACAAGATCCAAAAAGATGAGAAATGGTTTCCAGATGTAGATTACACATGGGACAAAAACTAGTAATACTAGATAAGCAAGCTACTCGAAGTGGAAGGTCCCCACATAGATTGATCTTTAGTGTCACAAAATAGTACATTAATTACATAAATAGATTTAGAAACATCTACTGAGATAACACGATTTAAGTTTTAATGTCAAAAGATCGTACACTATGATGTCAAAACAGAAAATACGTTGCTTGATACTCGTAGAAATCTTTAAATAGCTGATTTTGGTGTTGCTCGTGTTGAAGCTTAGAATCCATGAGACATGACTGGTGGTATACCCTTGGATTCATGGCCCAAAAGGTTCTGGATGGCAAGTCTTATAACAGGAGATGTGATGTCTATAGCTTTGGCATGTGCTTATGGGAAATTTATTGTTGCGACATGCCTTATCCAGAACTTAACTTGCTGATGTATCAATTGCAGTTGTTCGACAGAATTTATGGCCATAAATCCCTAGATGTTGCCCAAGTTCCTTAGCAAACATCATGCGTAGATGCTGGGATTGAAATGCAGATAAACGTCCTGAAATGGGTGAAGTATGTTGAAAGCAATTGATACGAGCAAAGGAGATGGAATGAAACCCGAATACCGTTCTCTGGGCTGTTTCTGTTTGTCTCCCACTTGCAGCCCATGAGCTTTTTACCCTTTATTTGTACTAGCCGCCAAACGAAATTGATAGGGATGTTTTCTTGCCAGAAAGATGATTAAAAAAAGGATGGTAACTTTTTTCTCGGATATGCAGTTGCAGATTTGCCTCTTAGCGTTGCAAACTTGTTTCTTTATTGAATGAACAAAGAAAGGTGTTCATCATGCATTGGAGAACAAGGTGATCAAGCTTGGGATCGAACGCTTGTTGTGGGAAGATTGGGTTGAGGCAATTGTTGGTTAGGAACTAATTGGAGCTCTTCAAAAGTAAGTTGAGCAGCTTATTAAAATGTATCTATAGTTGCCATGGACAACATACCTTCCTCGCCATTAGAATTGGTCATTCCCAACTGCACACCACCTGTGCCGAATGTGACACTGCCAACATGCACAAGATTACCAGATCTCATCACACCCGATTTTGTAAACTTCCATGTTTATGCAACTATTTTGCTAACTTCCCTAAAACCACCCAGGCCAATGATTGAAAACGAACCACTTCTTGATTCCAGCTACGGTACTAGAATCCTTACTTAGTCATGATTCCAACCTTAGTATCAATTAGTAGTAACGCACTCACTATCACAGAATGTAGTATCTAGTTATTAGCCATATAAAGATTAAATCTTTAAACTTGTATGGCTATGGCAGCTCTGAAATGATCACCGGGAAAAAGATGAGAACTTTTCTTATGGTAATATAGAAGAAATGGGAATGGTGAGTCTTGAGATGCACCTTAAGTTAGTATGGCAATTCTTTCTGCTCTTATTACTCATTTTGGCTTCACAATTATCATGAACAAATTGTCACATCAATTATGTGACAAACGTACAAGTAATTTTCACACATTTTTTACATGACACCATTTACAACAAAAAATTACGGTTTCCGCCATGTAAAAAATCTCTCATTTTCTTGATAGCTAGCTATCAATATTGACATGTTATCAACGACACGTTGACAGTATGTTCCATAACTGAATTAAACCAGACATATATAGCCAATTTGAGATTGGAAAATTACATGATCTTTCCAATTAAGTACATAAATTCCAAGGATTTCTTAGTTTTTCTGCTTAAGATATTCCAAAACTTCAGTAAGCACCTTCTCAGATTTCCCACCAATGGCAGTAGCCTTCTCAGCATCTTCCCCTACTTTTCTAGCCAAACCCCTTAGCTTCTCATCCTCCATCAGTTCCACAATCTTCCTCCCTATCTCTTCCCCACCCACCAACCCTCCAACCCCCCAACCCCAACTCCTCTCCCACATTCCCAACCCCGCCTTCTCCACCACCTCCGCATTCACGCTCTGATCCCCGTGCTGCGGCCATGCCAGCACGGGTACCCCTTTTCGCGCCGCTTCCATAACCGAATTCCACCCGCAGTGATTCACAAACCCGCCAACCGCCGCGTGTTCGAGAATATCCTGCTGGCTCACCCACCCCTTCACTACTAATCCTCTGCCTTTTGTCCTGTCCAAAAATGGCTCCCCAAGCAAATCTTTCAGATCTTCTTTGTCATCTTTATCAACTTTACTTGTTTTGAGCACCCACAAAAATCTATATCCACTTCTGTCCAACCCATCTGAGAGCTCTTGAATCTGCGAATTCGACATGGCTGTCCTGCTTCCAAAACTCACGTAAACTACTGACTCTGCCGGCTGGCTGTCTAGCCATTGCAGATAGTTTCCGTCCTCGTCCTGCTCTTTCTTGGCCTCAAAGGTATCCAACGGTCCGATTGGGAGGATTGGCGGGAGATTTTCCAAAACTCTCCCACTGTTTATAGCAGCTAGAGTTTCCGGTTCGAAATCTTGGAAAGTGTTCATTAGGATCCCTTTGGATTTGGACAAAGCTAGAGAATTTGTAGCGATTAGTGATGTGAAAAGATGATTAGGGTTTTTAAATGGAGGAGGAATGCTTCCTATAGGCAATGGAGTGATTCCAGGGACGTTGACTTCTTTGAGATCGCTTGCAAAACACGTAGGGCTAAATAAAAGGGTTGGGAGGTAGACCATGAGGCAGGAAAACCTACATGAGGTGGTAAATATGATGTAGTTGGGGACGCCGAGGTCGGCGGCGACTGGGGCAATACTAGAAGCCACTGTAAAGTCGGAAAAGATAGCTGAGACGGGCGGGGATGACGCGGCGAGCGAAGGGTAGAGAAGATGGACGGAGCGGGTGGTGGCTTCGAATTGGAGGAAGAAAGGATCGTCGGTGGTGGGATTGGGGGAGTTGGAGGGAATGACTTGGAACTCAATGTGGTTGACTTTTGGATGTTGGGATAGGAAGAAGGAAACGTGGGCGGACTCGGCTGCGGAGACAGAAGGGTGGGCGGTGATCAAGGTGACGGTGCAGTTTCGAGAAGAGAGCATGGCTGCGACGCGGAGGAAGGGGGTCAAGTGCCCCATTCCGGCACTAGGCAATAGGGCTATGTGAGGAGGAGGAGGAGGAGGAGCTGTGGGGTTTGACATGGTGGTGGAAAAAAAGGTAAAGATGCCAGAAGAGTAGATTAACAGAGAATCCTTAAATATATCAGAAAAAGGAAACACTTGTGAGATCTGATCAGTTGATAGTGATGGGTACCATTTAATAGTAATCTTTTGGAAAATGAGTAGGTTGTTACTGTTGTTAGTCACATGTTTCACCAACCCTTCTCCAGAAAATCCAAGGATTTAACCTTGGACTTGTCAACTATAAAGACTTTAGATCACGGCATAGGATTGTATAATGCTTCAATTTTTCAACAATGCTTTATTTTAATCTAATCTAATGTATAGAAAGGGGGATCGAGCTCGGGTATAAGGAGGCAGATTTGCTGTCATTGTTAACTGACTTAACGCATATTTACAACTTATAGTGCTTCAAGTGATACTATACAAACTTATAACGCACATCTACTAGCTCACACGGTATCAACATATAAAAAACTATTTCACAAGAAAATTTTACTGGTTGTCTCTTTTGTAATGTGATACATCACATGAAGAGACTTAAAAATTAACTTTGTCGACTCTTGGGAGTTGTTTGTTAGTCTATGATTATTCAATGTTAAGTGGTGTTTATTATTACAAATAGGTTAGATTAGATTAGTGTACATTATTGACTAAATCAATCATTGGACTCTGTCAAAAGAAAAAAAAAACCACAAGGACCCGACCCAGGTGAATGTAATTGGGCTCTTCAAGTTAGCCCAGTGGGGCCCCTGAGGTGGCTGAAGCCAAGGCCCAAATCCTCGGTAGTTCTGATACTCGGTGCAAAACGACGTCGTACAGATGAGTCGAAACGCTATCCGAAACGAGAAAAAAAGGTCCCTTTTTACGACTCCGGTGCTGCTGAGCCCCTCACTCTCCGCATCCGCCGCCTTGGCGCCAAAATCACTGCACAAAAAATGAGCGCCTGCAAAACCCTAGTCCGTACATCTCTCTCCTCAATCACCTCCACCCTCCGAACCAATCGACTGACCGTCTCTCTCCTCCACTCCCCCTCCCTCTGCTTCCATCCTCTGCTTCCACCCAACCAAGGTACTCTCTTTCTCACACTCTCTATCTGTTTCTCTCTCTACACTCGTACCACATTTCTAACTCAATCTTGTGATTTGAATTTGAAATTAGGGCTCCGACTTGCTTCCTACAATGTTCCTTCGAGGCCGTACGCTTCAATTACATCCGAAGCCGCCGCCGCAGATTTCACAGACGAAGCTCATTCCGCTGACTCAACCCTAGAACCACCGGAGAATCCGACGCAAGACACCGTGGAGGAACTTCTCAGGAAGAAAAATGACGTCGCGCGCCTGATGAAAATGGAACGCCGCCATGAGTCCGCGCACCAAATCGGCGGTCGGTGGTTCCCTTATCTCGACAAGTTCAGCTGCGGGGAAGGGGCTTATCTCAACAGCGATGAGGTGCTGGAAGCGGTGGATCCGTACATAATGGATGTGAGGAAGGAGAAGTTTAGGAATGTGGTGAAGAATCGGAGCTACGGGGTGTGTTTGGTGGTTGAAGGATTGGGGGATTTTGGAAACGTCTCGGCGGCGTTTCGGTCGGCAGATGCGCTCGGGTTTCAGTCGGTTCATGTGGTATCCTGCGACTCCAAAAGGTGCAACGGCATTTGAGGTGAAAAGGGTCTGGTTTTGGTTTAAAAATTTGAAAGAAAAGAAGATTTCTTTTTTCTAAATTGTTTGTTGGTTGTGGTTGTTTAGTGAATTGGTAATCAGGATTGGCTTTGTTTATTTTGAATTAGTAAGTTTAATTAAGTTGCGCTGTTCTGAGTTGTCGAATTAACTTTGCTAAACTCAATGATCTTGTTTCAGGTATAGAGACAATCGCCATGTCAGTATGGGAGCGGAGAAATGGTTGGACATTGAAATTTGGAACTCTACTTCAGAGTGCTTTGAAGTTCTGAAATCGCGTGGTTATCGAATTGCCACAACGCATTTGGGAACGGATGCGGTAATTATCCACTTTCTTCTTATGTATAGTTTGTTAGCATGAAAAAGATGTTCCACAATTTTAATCTCAAGCATGTATCTGAGTAATTCTTCCATATTATTTTTAAAGGTGTCGGTATACGACATGGATTGGTCCTGCCCAACTGCGATTGTTGTCGGAAATGAAAATAGGTATTGTACCACTAGTGATCATTAAATTTTTCGATATCACCCAAACCGGTTCTTTGTTCAGTTTTAAGCGGATATACTTGTGTCTCTGTGATCATTATCAAATTTTCTGATATACTTGCACGTCTGGCTGAATTTAGAAATTCAACCAAGAAAAATGGACCCTAGATACAACTCTCTTCGAAAAGAAGTAAGTTTGGAGTCATGCTCATTGCAGTACCCACTTTTGTCCATATGGACCGTGAGATCCGTAGTATATATTTTTCTGCTTGATTATTATTTTGCGAAAATGTTAATTAGACTTCACTTCTTGTTAATCAATGCTGATATGTTCATCTTGGATATTCTAGTTTCTTAAATTTGAATTCAATGTCTGAATATAGGGGAATAAGTGATGAGGCCCTGGCTTTGTCAGATTTGCATTGCAGTATTCCGATGAAAGGCATGGTAAACTCTTTCAATGTTTCAGTTGCTGCAGGCCTTCTCATGCACCAAGCAGTTTGTGATAGAACATCTCGCCTGGTAACGACTATACTGTTATTTTTTCTGTACTGAATAATGCATCCAACTCTTTTTTATCGGTTTCCTTTTTATTTGGAAATTTACGTTCACGACTATTTTATTCATCTTCATTGCTTGGATTTTTATGATGGAAAAGGCATTGACAACAAAATGCAAGACAATCATAAAACCCTACATTTTATGCTCACTATTGATATCGTTTTGGAAATTCATTCTGAACTTTATGTGTGCAGTTGAACTTTAATCGTAGTAGTTGTGTGCTTACTTAAATTTCAAGCATTAGTCGTTAATAACTGTTGCACACAAATATACAGGGTAGCCATGGTGATCTGACATTTGAAGAGAGCCAAATTCTACTCGCTGAATTCTCTCTGCGGCATAGCAAGAGTTCAATTAGCATTGCACGTGAGTATGTAAAGCGGAAGGCATCTCTGCTCAGATCAAAGATTTGAGAGACCCTTTTCTGATTTCTGATTGCACGGATGATGTTAAATAAATGTGATCTCCAAATTTCTCATAAGAAAGCAATCACCGAAAGGAGCAGAACATAACAAGAATCGTTTTGAAGCTAACCAAGAGGACGAAGTGGCTATGTCCGTTCGAAAATGTTCTCTAGAGGCGGCGGCATGAGAGCTTACCTTGGTAACCAAGCGTCTTCGGGCCAAGAATTGTCAATGTCTTTTGGTTTTCTATTGAGTCGATGATTCTTTACTTTGTAGCGATAGGACATAGCTTGGATTAAAAGCATGATGAATACCATGATTTGTGTTCTTGTAGAACTCACAAGTATCCTAAAATCAATGAAATTAATTACCTAGTCCTTCTTCTCCGGTTATTTTAAGGTCGTGTATTTTAGAATATGAGACCGCATGTGCAATTTGCTTCATCTACAATTCAAAGCGGACAAATACCTTTTAATAATTTTTCTTGTAAAATATATTGAAGCCGGCAGCCATCAACAACTTTGGCTTTTTCGTTAGTTTTGGATGAACCAATGAATTAAATATGTTTGATCATGTGATTAGGCAATGTCAATTTAAGATTATATATAGGGTTATCAAGCCCCTATAATTAAACGCTTCATTAAAAAGTTGTTCATTTCATTTCCAAACTCCAATCCAATAATCCAATGGAAGTGAAAGTCGTTCAAGTTTGCAGGGTAGCTCCACGACCTAGTCCGGCGGCCTCGGCCATCCCAGCTCAAGGAGAGAAACTTACTTACGATGGAGATGCCACTGTGATAGAAGCAATATCTCAAGTCAATCACACATTGTCGGCTCAAGAGTACTTGTCTCTTCCTCTAACCTTCTTTGACCTCCTATGGCTAAGGTATCCACCCTTCCATCGCCTTTTCTTCTATGACATATTGCCTTGCTCTTCCCCTGCAGACACCCTACTCTTCTTTCATTCAATTATTATTCCAAGACTCAAAACCTCTCTCTCTACCACCCTCCAACATTTTCTACCTCTCACCGGGAACATCACTTGGCCCGAAAACTCCCCCAAACCCACCCTCAATTGTGTCAAAGGCGACACCGTTTCCCTCATGGTAGCCGAATCTGATGCCGATTTCCACCATCTCTCAAGCAATGACTTCAACATTGATGCCAAAGAATACCACCCTCTTGTACCCCAACTGGCCAAATCTCACGAAAAAGCCGCCGTGATGGCGTTTCAAATCACCGTCTTTCCCAACAGCGGCGGCTTTTCCATTGGAATATCCATGCACCATGCAGCTGTTGACGGCAAGACTCTCTTCATGTTTCTGAAATCATGGACCCACATATGCAAACATGTTCATCAATCCGATGACATTTTTTTGCCTGATCAGCTCAAACCATTTTATGACAGAAGGGGTATCAAAGACCCGATCTGTCTCCGGCTGGAAGAAATTTACTTGAACCAGTTTCTGAACATGGACAGACGACAAAATAATCGAAGCTTGATGGTTGCGGCCCGCTACGAATCTCTAGTGATATCAAATTCAACTCGAGGCAACTTCGAATTCACGAGTGCAAAGATACAAGCTTTACGGAAATTGGTCATGACCAGGAAACAAGAAGGAGGCCATGATGGATCTGTTCATTTGTCAACATTTTCTCTAACGTGCGCCTACTCATGGGTTTGCTTACTAAAAGCAGAGCAAGAAGAGCAAGAAGAAGTAAAGGGTGACGAAATAGTACCGATGGCATTTAGCGTGGACTGCCGGGCGCGCTTAACCCCTCCTTTACCTGCAAACTATTTCGGAAACTGCGTAACGGGCTGTCTAGCACTTGCAGAAAGAGGACTTCTGGGAGAAGACGGGTTGGTTGTAGCGGTGAATGCGATTAGTGAAGCCATCAAGGGTTTGGATGACGGGGTTTTGATGAATGGCGCGGAGAATTTGATTTCCAGTTTGTACCCTTCTGATGAACAGACTAGTAGTGGTGCTGGTCATCGGAGATTATTTACAACCGCTGGATCGCATCGGTTTGAAATGTATGATACAGATTTTGGATGGGGAAGGCCAAGGAGCACCGAAGTGGTTCGGATAAAAAGAATCGGAACAATCACTTTTGCCGACGGCAAGAATGGTGGCGGAGCAGTTGACATCGGGTTGGTTCTGAAAAAACATCATATGGAGGCTTTTGCTTCTCTATTCGCTAAAGGTCTTGAAACCCTTTGAAGTTTGAAGTCCCATTTCATATATTCCGGTCAGCTGAAAAATTGTATGCTTCTTCATGATTAATCTTGTGACGTTTTTTTTGGGGCAGGAGGCTCTGTTTTTCTGAAACATGAACTACGATTTTTTGGATCAATAAAGTAGGATAGCTTCCAAGTATCAACGTTGGTCGAATGTGTAGGATCGGTACGAGGTTTTCCCCATGTTGAACAATTCTATGAGTTGTTTGATCAATGAATTCGAAATGTGTACGTAATACAAACAGTCATACTAGCCTCTCCGTTCAGATTTTTAATAACACACTAGCGCGCGTTATTAAAAGTTTGTGTGCATTATTAAAAATTTATAAGTCGTGTGTAGTCCGCGTGATTAAAAAAAGTATCTCACATGTAGGAGATTAGAGAGAAGACATTATTCATCATGGCAATACACCTCTTACAAGTGGGAGAAAGTGATCGAACCATCACAAAAATAGTATACAGTTGCAGTGCAATGTAACCCTAACTACTGCGCTCCAATTAGCATTGCACTGGAGACTGAGGCATCGCAAGAGTTGATGCAATTAGCTTTGCATTTGAGAGATTCTTATCCGATTTCTGATAGTACGGAGGGTGTCCGACAGATGTGATCTCCAAATTGATCGTAAGAAAACAATCAAAGGGGGAAAGCTAACCAAGAGGCCTATGCCTGTTGGAAAGTGAAGATGAAGATGAAGCACTTCAACTCCCTTTGCAACTGCAAAACGAATCCATTCATCGAGGACGGCATACCAAGCTAGTAGGGTTTCGATCGGCCTTGAGATTGCAGATGGGAGGGAATGGAGGTTGGCAGCCGGCCCGAGCGCCAGCCACAGCAATCACAACAGTCAAAAATTACACTTTACAAGCCTCGCCTTTCAAGATCAGTAATAGTTTGTCTACAACATATAATATTCATAAGCTAATAGAGATTATAGTTACACATAAGATTTCTCCACCCACGGCTATAAATCTTAATCGTCCTATTAACGCCTTAATCGTCCTATTAACAACGTCCTAATCAATTAGCATTTCACTAGTTGTAGTTTGTATCGATGTCTTGGTGCTCTGCATGCTCAAGTCCTCCCCGCGCTTCTTTGATTCTTGTGACCTAATGAACTCTTGTATCCTTGCCTTTAATTCACTGTCTGGTATCAGCATGTCCGCAGTAAGATGGGATCGGTTGAACGGATCGGACTGCAAATCACATGCAATCGATAAATCTGTTACATTTCATAAGATTACCGTATATATATTATCACATAAGGACTGATGACGTACACTATCACTAAGAAGATGCCTTTGAATGACGGGCCGATCTACTGTGATTCTTGAAGAAGGTAAGATAACTGGATCCTTCATTAAAGTGTACTGCAAGAAAGCACATACATGTTTATTCAAAAAGCCCGGTTCCAACATATCTCATCTACCTAACAACACACACAAAAATGTACCTGAATTGGATCCAGGAATTCATCTGGTATATCCCCAAGAATAGCTTCAGTGTCCATGGCCTCAGAAGCAGCGACCTTGGCTTTCGCACCTAGCTCAATAAACTCTTGTATGATCCTCCCATCTTCACCAATTCTCCTTAGGACATCCGCTGCAGCACTAAACAACTGGAGCAACGTACAATTGTGTCAGGCAGTGTCCAAGTGTCAAATATAATTCAAAATAAAGTTTTGACTTATCTGAATTACCTGCTCATTGTACGACCGACCATCCTTTGAGATGGCAGCTGGGAAAATATTTTCTGAATCACCCTTTGCCAAATGAACATATACGTATACAATCTTCAAACAAAATAAAAAAGTTAGTCAGGCTGGGTGTTCATCAAACAAATGCAAAGGTCTCTGCCAACAACAAATCACACTCATAAATGCGCACGATTGCATAGGCTAGAAATGCTAGCACAATCTTAGATTTCATAAATGTCATCATAACTTTAGTCTCCGTTCCAATTGAAGTCAATAGTAATGAAGCAAACCCTTTGTTCAACCAAATGGACAATATTAAAGGGTTCTTTATGGCCTTGCAATTAGATCAAATGTAAATTGAGTGGGTCAGGGCCAGCTAAGCTGTGGAACCGTGAGCCGTGTTCAACTGAACCTTCTTTACTAACAGGCAGATTTTGATTCATGCCATACGAAAATAACTATACACACACACACACACATAATTTCAGCTGCATGTCTTCCAACAAGCAAAAAGCACTTAAGTAGTATGCCAACCTGCTTAAGCAATTGCTTTGGACGGAATTCATACTTCTCAGGGTCTTTCAAACTAAGAGATTTTCTTTGAGGGCCTACTAATTGCAACAAAAAGTAATTGAGCATGCTGGCCACCCTTTCAACCTGGAAAAGAAAATCAAATAAGAAAGGTGTTCAGCAAATGATAAGATGATAAACCATGTGGGAATTTCTTATGGATTTAGCAACCAAGCTATCATTTCAAAGCGATAAGCATGCATCTGCAGGAATGTGTGCATGTGTGAGAGATTGAAAGAGATGTTTATACCATCTCAGGAAGTAGGAAAGGAGCTGTAATTTGTTCTGTAGTAAATGCCAGCATACTAACGTCTTCATTTGCTAACTTCATATCTATTCGGATAATCTGTAAATACAAGTATTCATTTGGTTAGGTAATCTTACTTCCAGAAGAACACTATCATGGTTTTTATTTGAGAGGAGGGAGGAAGAAACATACATTCTCTTGAGAATGGAATAGGCGGGTTCTCTCCTGCCTTTCTTGAGCAGGTCTGCTCTCCCACTCTGCAGTGTTTGACATCTCAGCTTCCAGTTCTTTGAGTTCAAGAATTTTGTTAAGACTCTCATCCAAAAGATAGATGCTATCATTGATCAAGAAGTTCAAGAAATTTAAGTAAACACCCTTCTCCTCTTCCTTAGCAATCTGGAACAATATAAAAGTTATTGCAGTCAAGGGCGCATGCAGTAAAGAAATCAGAGTGCAGAATTTACAGAACTTAGAATAATGACAGAAATTTCAAACATGTCTTTCCATTAAAGTACTCTACCTGTTTCCAAGCATTTCGATGACTAGGGACTTGCCACAGATATTCAAGAAGTTCAGCAATATTGTGGCGAATATTAAACTTGTCATAGAACTGCACAATTTGAAAACAAACACGCCAATGAACAAGAAAATAATTGAGAATGCAAAATGTATTTAGATGAATGTCCTTCAATATCGCACACACATGAACATAAGAGCACTAACCTGTGTGTGAGAACCAGTGAACTCAATGTCGACATATAGCTTCAAGAGATTCCTCACAAGATACTCAAGAGATAGTTGGTGCCCTTCAAATAGGGTCGCTGTAACAGATGATCCACTGCAGATGCAATGCAAAATTCTATAAATGCCCAATTTTCATCATCAAATCAAAGGATGTGAGATAAAATGGAGATGTTAAACCACCTTCTACGGGGCATCCAGCAGTTTAGGACTTCAACCATCTTTGCTCTTAGATAAGGGTTTCTGATATATTCTGGACTTGCCATAAACATTATAATGAAGTTCATAAAATCATCCTGCAAAGCAAAAATATAAAATAAATTAATAAAACGTGAAGATAAGACTACAAGAAGTATGAAGAGAATAATTTATGATAATTTTCTTTTATATAAATAATCTACCAACAAAACCCCATCCAAGGCTTTTGGAATCCGGGAAGCAAATATAAGCAACTCCATGGCATCTTCCACAAAATGCTCCGGCATAGAAGCAAACTCCGTAGGGCAAGTTGATGGCAGAGGCATTTTAAACCCACCAACCAAGCGAACTAGCCACACCACCATCAAACGGTAGAACGTAAGAGCACTCTGTATAAGTGTCGGATCCTGAAGGAAAAAAAAAACAAATATAAGGACCAGTAGTGGCTCCAAACAAGAACCCCAGGGCAGTCAACTATAAGAAAATAAGTGAACCAGTGAAGAGCAACAAGAGTAAGCATTGAAAAAATAGGACTACTAAACAGTAAACAGTACTAACCAGCATACACATTAGAATACAAATATGTATGTTAGATTTTCTAGATGAAACAGTTTTTTTATCCTTCATTGAAGAATTAATGGTTAAGAACATCATAACCCTAGAATGGACAGACACAGACTAGAATGGCCACCCAACAAATCATTCAACTTCAATATGACTAGCAACTTAGTATGACCCTCAACACCCATACGAAAATAGAGAAAAGCTCAAGCCTAAAAGGTTAGGATACCAACCTCATAAGAACTATTTAAAATATGTATGACCCCACAAAATGCAAATGACTACATAAGCGTGCACACAAACAGAGTTCGGACATACCCTTAATATCTGAGCTTCATACGAAAGCTTTTCCTGTGAATACGACTCTATTTCCTTCTCAAGGCGAGCTATATCCATCTCCAATTGTGGAGAAGATGTCTGGCCTTGCATCGCTTTAAGTGTGGAGAGAGTATCTTCAGACCTTGAAATGTCCTGGATTGAGTATTTTTCACATATAAATGTTCCACCCAGCAATTACATATAACAATTTACACAGTTCATGAAGTATATGAATTTCTTAAATCATGAAATAACACGCAATAAGAGGTTGCTTATCACCGTGTGGTATTTCATGTCTTCCAATAAAGGACATTCCATTTACCTGTACTAAATGTTTAAAGTCAGAAAATGCCTTCAACAAACCCAGATTGAGCACCCTTGCAGTCATGAAGAAGCATTCGCAAATAAATGAATATTTAGCCTTTTCACTGCTTAGCTTCACGTTGACACTATTTCCAGAACTGGTGGCTTCTTGAGATTGTAAAAGGCGATTTTCACCATCAGTATTCCCCATATTAGCTTTATTAATCCATTCAGTAACTTCTTCCGATGATGCATGTAAAGCAGTCAAATCTCTAATGTAGGTAAAGAAACAATGGTTAGCATGTGGAACTCAAGAAGGAAAACTTATGTCCACTGATAAAGAAAAATCCTCACCTTAACTCCAAACGGTTACTGTAAAATACATATTTTGGATCAATTTTGTCCCTTTTTGTCAAATTTGCATCTAAAAACGGCTCACAAAGCCGAAGCATGACAGCACTGAGATTGACAAACATGCCTGAACTTGCACATGAAAGAGGATCCACCTGTGAGTTGTGACCATAGTAACAAATTACTGGATGTTCATGACATAAGAATCCAAAGATTCCTTACTAAAAGTTGACACCAGTTATCAATTGAAAAAAGGTTTCAGTTAAGATCAAACTAAATAATTGTTTGTCTAGCAGTTTTACTGGCCAAGATTACAATCTTTTCACACAATATCATTGTTCGCATCTCAGACGATCAAAGACAATACCTGAATATGAGCCCTTGATGAGTTTTTGTTGATCACCTCTGCAAGATACTCAAGAACATTCTCACGGGTGTCAGCATTTTTCAGTAGTAAGAGAAGAACTTCAGTAAGGCCGTCATATAAGTTATTCATGACTGTCTTAATTGTGGCAAATGAAGATAGCAGATCAGCTGGTCTACGAGTTGAAGCTTCTGAAAAGCACTGCAGCCTGGTGTTATCATTCAAGAGAGAACCAATGCATTAATAAGAAGCCCCTTTTTCCTTCTAAACAATAAAGAGAAAAAGAAAGTGGACTACAAAAATCGAAAGAAAGAGAGCACAGAATGCAATGACCGAGGCAACAATATGAACATTTATCTACCAGTTTCATGCATGGCTCAGTTTCTTTTAGTCGACTCAAGAATTATAAGTTTCCGAATTTGAGAAGGGGGTATGGTAAACAAGAAAATTGACTCCTATACTTTCTTGTTTTTCTCTTCAAAAGAAGAAAGGTAAGTTTAACCAAGCAAAACAGATACACAAGTTTCAGTGGCGTGTAGCTTCAGTCTTCTACAGTCTAGAAACCGAAAACAACACAACATACAATATTTTGATTCTGTTCTTTTTCTATATTAATATACCAGTACCACAAACCAAAGGAAATAACATAACAACAACAAATGCAAATAATCGCAACCCGAAAAGTACAAGCATCATTCGCAAACAAGCAAACAAGAACCACAAAATAATTCACTCACCCAACATCAGGTTGGCTCTTGAAAATAGGATGATCAGGCAGAGCACTGACATGAAAAAAAGGACCCAAAATGCTATTCCTCTCAATCACACGCCCATTCAAGTACACCCCTTTCGGAATCCACCACGGGTGATTCACAAGCGACCTTGCACCGACCGGCAACTTAACCAAAAAGTACAGAGCCCTCAATGGCTGCTGGAAGTTTCCGAGGGCCGAAACCTTAAGCACAATCTCCCTGAGTTCCTCATACAACCCCTTCAAAATCAGGTCCAAGCTATCGAAATCAGAGTCCGTGAAGAACTCCTCCAAAAACCCAGGTGGGCACTGAATTCCCCCACTACTCCCACTGCCTCCGAACCCATCAACCGAACCGCCGCCCTCTGAGAAAATCAATGGCAATAAAGGCGAGGCATTCGACTTATTCGAATCGAAATTCGGGTTGGGGAACGATTCGGGGTTCCCCAAATGAATCCTACAATACGAAACCGAAAGCTTCTTCGCTTGTCTAACCACAGATTCCAATTCCGACTTCAAGTTCTTATCTTTCATAGATGCAATTTTTTTACCCTCGTCGTAGGCGCGTTTGTAGCACCCGATCAGGTACTGGAACGGCGGTTCGGCGGCGGCGAAGCTGCCGGAGAGCCGATCGATTAGAATCGATTCCATGAGGTCGCGAGTGAGCCTCAACTCTTTCCCCTCGCTTAGAATCTCTGCTGCAGTCATTTCCAAGTAAACGATTCGGGAATCGGAGTCCGAAGAACCGGTCAGCGATACGAGAAAGATTTTGCGGAGGACTATGTCCTCCAACTCCTCCCGGGACCTCTGGGGTTTCGGGGTCGCCATGGATGGAATCTGGGGCTCTCAGTAATGGGATTTTCCCGAGAAACAAACAGATGGGTAGTTGGATTTTGGGTTGATTGTGACGGTGGATGGTGGAAACTGGGTTTTAGTGAGAGAAATTGGTGGGAACAGTCGCCATTGTAGAGAGAGAGAGCAGAGACACAACGCAGAGGTTTCCTTGATGGTGTGTGAGACTGAGTAGAACAATATAGGAGGAGGAGGACTTGGGTAGAAGAAAACTAGTCGGACCAAAACATGAACTTGGGAAAAAGTTGGAATAGCTCCCAAAACGGGTCCCGGTTCACTTCCGGTCCGGTTTGTTTTTTCTTTTCTTCTCTAGCACATTTGGATGCCGGTTCGCTTTCGGACTGAATCGGCCTGATCCAAATAAAAAATCCATTTATGACAAGATTAACGAATTTGTATCTGTATCGAATTCAGATTATTGAAACTAACTTTCCAACTCATATACAATAAAAATCGGATCAGTAACTGTTAAGGAATTGTTTGATTACCATTTGGTTGGTTTTTAAGTTTTTTAAAATTAAAATATGTCCGGTAATTACTTCCAATTTTCCAAAAATTAAAAACTGAGAATCGAAAATCAAATTTTGAAAACTCAAGAAAACAACTTTCAGTTTTCTTTTATTTATTTATTTTTAATGCAAAAAGTATAAGTAGACTAAGTAGTTACCAAACAAGTGTTTATTAGTTTTTGTTATCCAATAATATATACTAAGTAGCTCTTGTTAATAATGTGTATTGTCAATGCAAGTGGTGGATTGATGTGGTAGTTAGGTTTTTTTTTCAACCCAATGCATCCCAAGTTTTCTCTCCTCTTAGTGCAAAATATCGATTGTACTAAAAGTGAATTGTCAATAGTTTTTTCTTTTATTATTTACAAAAATTTATCAAAATTAAATTGCTTAATTATTATATTCAGTTTGGGTTATTTTTAATTCATATTTTACTTGTTAATAGAAAATTAATGGAAAATCTGATTCATAACCTAATTATTGAATTAAAAGTCTAGTTTCATATTTATATTAATCACATATGATTCCTATCAATCTCCCATTTATTAAGAGGTTTTGGTAATTGATATTAGTTATGCTCAAAACCAACTTCTTTGCATGTCAGTCGTATCAAACTTGTTGTGTCAAGTCATATCAAACTTGTTTATTTTTACCAAGATGATATTTTAATCCACTTTAATCAAAGGGATTATAAACTCAATTGCGAGTGAGTAGACACACTACAAATCACTTGAGTTAACCTACATATGTCAAAGTTTTACGTATTAAAAAATAATAAAATTCAAGTCAATCAAGTACCAAAACGTAATTAGGTTGAGTTCATAACTAGGTTTAGGCTAAGTTGACAAGCTTGTGTTAGCCTGATATGATTATACAGTTAGAATACACCAAATATAAGGATTCGTTAATAGTGACTAACCTGAAGAAGTTCCAGTTGCAGCCATTGATGAACTCGGACAAGAACGATAGAAAATAGGAATACCGAAGCACTTCTACAAGCACCTAACCTTGTGCAGTAACTCTATGGAAAGTATATCTTTTCTGCGTGCGTGTTAGGGCTTGCAGGGACCTCGATATATATATTAACCAGCCAAGAGACTAGGGTTCCGTCCATAAAGGAAACACAAATCTCACTTACTTGGCTTACAAGTTAGGTATCACAATTACTTGATTGTCAAGGATTCAATCTATCTTACTTGCTATGCAAGACACAAAATTAAAGACATATATAGGAGTATCAAATCACAATCTTAACATTAATCTCTATTATTTCACTCCTATTACATTGTAGATCATTTAAGGTTGATTTATATTGGAATAAATCCAACGCTTGATCCACCCTTAATTTATAGAGGTCAACTCAGGCCCACATCCATTAGCAAGCAATTCTCCTCAATCGGAATTGAATATCAATTTGATTTCTTTCTTTAATTTATAGAGTTTTTCTGTTAAATTGATGTTTTAGTTAATACTCAAAATCAAATTCTAGTTCAAAGAGGTTAGAGAATTTGATTTTGGGTTGCAAAAGTTAATTTCTCTTTTCTGTTCTCTAATTGCAACTCTATTTTTCATGTTTAGGGTTATTTTTTTCTTGAAAGAGTCTAATTTGAATTTTATTATGCATGACTGCAGACTTGCAGTTCCTTTTTAGGGGTAGTCATCACGATTCAACTCTATTACTGCAGCTCAACATTACAGCTGAAGGCCAATGGATCAAATTGGAACATTACCTATGGTAAGGTTTCTTTTCCTTCATTAGGGTTTAGGGTTTCGTCTCAACTCTTGAAATTATCTCTATCTGATGATTACTAACTAGTTCTTTTCCAAGTCTTACAAATAAATTTAGTGTACGTACAATCAGTAGGGTTTAATATGTATATACAAAAATTAATGCTCAAGCACTAACCAGTTGGTAACCTAATACGGTGCTAATTACTCGTTCAGGCTTGCTCTACAGAGTAATCTCATGATCCGAACCATAAAAGATGCAGTGGAAATGAGCATGATATCCCATCGGTGGAGGGACCTTTGGTTAGATGCAGTACTAACAAGGCATAATCTTGAAGTTGACACTCCAAACATTTACGGGAGCAGATATGTCGAGCCTAAATCTACCTATGGCCGATATAAACCACAAGATAATATTGCTGTATGTCGTGTGAATAAGTTTTTGCAGCTCTACCGTGGTAAGAAGGTAGACTCTTTCAAAGTGGCTTTCTCTTTGGATGGAAGATCCACCGACATTCTTAAAGAATGGATTCGTTTTGCAATTACCAAGGGAGTTGAAGTGCTTGATCTTCAATTAGCAAGAACATATGCACACTATATTTTCCCTTGCTGGTTACTTTCAGAATCGAACGCATCAACGCTGAAACATTTGTCATTGAAGCAATGTGTTCCAAGACCTCCTCCTGATTTTGACAGATTCAATCAGCTTAAAACTCTGTCTGGAAAATGTTTCTGTTGAAAAAAATTTTCCGGCACATGTGTTGTCTCTTTGTGTGTCCCTTGAAAGCTTGACCTTTAGCGAATTGCGAGGTTGGCTTGGGCTCATATCTGATTGTTGCTGACCCATTGCTTCGGCTAAATGATTTGAAAGTGATCAATTGTATTATTTTTAGAAAAATCGAGATTTCTGCAGTAAATCTTGTCTCCTTGGAGTATGCTGGAGGTTGTGGGAATATTTCTTTCATCAAAACTCCACCGTTAGCGAGAATTTGTCATAGGACGATGTATGCATCTGCAAATGCTCATGCATTAAACCAATTTGCATCGATTCCGGGGCTTGAGACTCTTCATCTGAACTTGTATCCTCGTGGGGTGAGTGAAGATTTATTTCTAAACTAAAGCATGACAACTAAGGTTTGCATAATTTTTAACCTTTACATGGTCATATCATTTGGAGGTGTTACCCCAGAGCGTACCAACGTTTAGAAACCTAAAGAAACTGGACTTGGACTTGGATTTCTTTTGCTTCGGAACACGTATGTAAAAAGACATTGACCTTCGGCGCGTTCTGAAGTTTCTCAATTTTACACCTCTTTTGGATGAGACCCCCAATATACTGAAGACACCCACTGAAATTTTGACTTGAAGAGATCTCTTTGACGCAATTGCATATGGACCTAGGTTCGAACTGTTTCGTTACAATCAACGACAGATAAGGGATATTTCTGGATTCACACATGATCACTTGAAAAAAAGCTAAGATTCAAGGCTTCAAAGGGAAGGCATACGAGATAGAGTTTGCCATTTGCATTATGAAACATTCACCGATGCTTGAAATGATGGTCATCTGTGAAATACGGATACGGCGATACGATATGATATAGTGATACGATAATTTTTAAAAACAAGAATACCATACGACATAGATACGACAATTAAAATTATATATTAATATTATAACTAATTTTTTTGTAATAGAAAAAAATGATTGGCTATATGTTTAACATTAAGAAATGGGGATCATAAAATTTTGTTTATTGCATTTTAATTTTTCTGCCTATCCACGTGTGGGGGTGTGGGCCAGTAGCTGGCCAATACAACAGATGAAATTGAAATGGCAATGTTTCGAAATGTGAAAAGAAAGGGAGGGTGTCGTCTTCTTCGTGGCAACATTTTAAATTAGACCTGTAAAATGGGTGGTTGACTCGGCTCTGAGAAGTCAAGGCCCAAGCCTTTTCCGACTCTAAAACTTTGAGTCATAGGAAAATTTTGGGTCAGGCTAGGCCGGCCCTATGCCAAATATGCAAGGCCCTGGCCCAGCCCATGGGTCGAGAAAATTCGGGCCTATGATCGGGCCGCCCAGCCCTGCCCAGCCCAAATTTTGGCCTTTTAATTATTTTCATTTAAATATAAAAAATAATAATGTTGTTGAGAATTGAACATTTGATCTTTTAGGTCTATTAGTTGTTAATTACCATTTCAACTAAGGTATTTGTTTTGTTAATATAGTCAATTAAATTATTTAAGTGTTGAAAAAAAAGTTAATTATATTAAAGAAAGTTCAAAAATATCGATCCTAAGGACCGGGCCTAAAAATCTAGCTTAAGGACCGGACTTAAACCCGACCCATGGGTTGGCCTAGGGCCTAAAATGCAAAGCCCAGGCCCTACCCATTTAAAATCAGGCCGAATAAAACCCGGCCCTAAGACTTGGTCGGGCCAGTCCACAACTCAAAAAATAGGGTTGGGCTCGGGCCAGCCTATCGGGCCTCAAGACCTATTCTAAATCAACACATCTGTAATTGCACAGCAAACGCTCATCAAGGCTAAAATTCGATACTTCTCTTAAACAATTTTGTGATTCTCCTCTTAAATTTTTGTTTAATTTTCCATTTCGAAGTTCATACGTATCCGAAAATCGGGATACCCGTATTCCAAAGTTCAAATACTCGTATCCGTCGGCGTTGACCTTATCTATTGACCAGAATTCGTATCCTAAGTATATCCGACTGTACCAATCAAGTATTGTATCCAATACTGCATAAGATACGGGACACGACACTGATTTGGAGTATCCGTGCATCGTAGGTGTCCACCCTGTTTGAGGTTGCTGGTAGTTGTAAATTGTTGTTGGTTAGTTTTCTGTTTTCTAATTGCAACACTATTTTTCCCTTTCAAGAAAGAGCCTGATTTGAATTTTATTCTGCATGATTGCAGTTCCTTTTTAGGTGGTCAATATTCAACTCTCCTACTGCAGTGAAAAAAAAAGCCTGAGGCTAATGGATCAAATACTGGCTACGGTAAGGTTCATTTCTCTCATTAGGGTTTTGGGTTCTGATGGTTACAAACTGGTCTTTTCCAATCAGTCTTACAAATAAATTAAGTGTACAAGGAAGAGCCTTCATTGACAATCTGAGCTTTAGGTATATATAGGAAGCCCAAATCATTCCATTGTTATGTCAAACTCCTTAGTCAATGAATCAACGCTCATAGATGCAACAACTACTAGATACAGATTACGGACTAAACTAAATTATTTTTCGAACATGCACATCACAGTCAGTTTCTTTGAGTTTCTGTATTTGTTCTTCTGAAATTCATAACGGGCTTTTGTTTTACGATTCGGCATTGAAACCATGTTTGGGAGCGGATATGTCGGGCAGCTAGCTAGGGCCTAAGAATCATTACGACCGACTAATTAAAAGACAACAGTTTGTATGTCGCGTGAATAAGTTTTTGCAGCTGTACCGTGGTAAAAAAGTAGACACTTTCAAAAATTTTCTCCATTTGGATGGAGAATCTACTGCCATATGATTGATGAATGGATTCGTTTCGCAATCACCAGGGGGGTTGAAGTGCTCGATATTCATTTACCTAGCGGCATAGAACCAGTTGAAGACTATGTTTTCCCTTGCTGGATACTTTCAGAATTGAATGCATCAACTCTAAAGCATTTGTCATTGAGAATATGTGTTCTAAGACCTCCTCCTGATTATGACATATTCAATCAGCTAAAAACTCCGTGTCTAAGAAATGTTTCCATCGACGAAACGTTTATGGCACATCTGTCTTCTGTTTGTGTGCCCTTGAAAGCCTTTCCTTAGTTTGTTGTGTTAGGAATGTCGGTACTACAAGATAGAGAATGCACAAAGTAAAGTAGAAAATGGACACCAAGAATTTATGTGGTTCGGCAATTTATGCCTACGTCCACCAAACAAGGATCAATCTTCACTATATGAAAAGATGAGAACAACAAGAGTAGTCTTACCAAGCCAAAGACAAGGCTTGATGAATACAAGAAAGTATAACACACACTTTCTATCACTCTAAACTTCACTCACAATGTGTAGTGGAACACTCTCACTCACTCTTGGAGTGGAACTCTAGCTATGGACTTGATCCTTTGCTACTCACACTTAGTTCTTGATTGGATACATCACTACAACATTACACCCATATTTATAGGTGAGGGATTGACATTCTACTAGTTTCTAGTTCCTTCTACAAATTAGAACTAGTTTCCAGTTTCTAGTATATTCTACAAACCTCTAGCTTAGATAATTCTAGACTAGCCACAAAATTGTAGCTTCTAGATCTTTCCATTTGCAACCAAGGAAGCTAGTATTTTCTAGCTTCTTCCACCAACTTAATAACTTGCTAGAATTGTCTAGCATGCTCCAGTCACCTCAGTTGCTTACTAGAATAATCTAGAACATTCATCATGGGCTGGACCGTATACCAACATGTTGCAGGGTGGGCTCATATCTCAGTGTTGCTGGTCCATTGCTTCGTTCAAATTATTTGAAACTGATCTTCTGTGCTGATCTAAAAAAAATCGTGATTTCAGCTGTAAATTGTTTCTTTGGAGTATGTTGGAGATATTGAGAATATTTCTTTCATCAAAGCTCCACAGTTAGCGAGAACTTATTATATAGAAACGAGACAAGCAACATTTGGTTATGCACTGTACCCAATTTGCATCGTTTCCACGGCTTGAGACTACTCATATGTACGTGTATCAACTTGTTTGAACAATTGTTTACCTTTATATGCTCATCATTTGCCGGAATTACCTCATCGTATACCAACGTTTAAAAATCTCAAGAAACTGGAATTGAATGTCCTTCCGCACGAATGATATATACAGAAGATGTTGACCTTACGCACGTTCTAAATCATCTCAAGTGTACACCTCTTTTGGAAGAACTTGTAATAATGGTTAGTTATTAAAGTCTTGATTGCTGTCAATGAACTATCCATTGCAGAAACAAAAACACAGTAAAACCTTACCATGTTTCGGGTTGGCTCTTCTTCGTTTCACTTGAACCCGCAGAGAGAGTAGCGAGGATAACTTTTGTTTTCGTAGACATTGGGAAAATATTCTGAAAACTGAATTAAGACACATGCATGCATAAGTTGATATAATACAGAATTGATCATAAGTTAATCCACAATTAGAACGAAAAGAAGAAAGTCAAAATATATGCAAAATGCTCTTGATTTGATACAATAAAAAACAATTGGTAATTATGAGGATGTTTTAAGTTTAGTCGGGTACATTTCCACAAACAATGGGTAATATAGCAGTAATCCAACTTCTTATAAGCACATACAATGTTTCTTAACTTTTCTCATTTGGAATTCACTTTCAACATGCCCCTTCACATGTGGAGTACCTTACACGTAGAATGGGAGCACGTTGGCCATTTGGCTCAAAACATGGACCGTTGGGCTCAACTCAATAGTCAAGTGACCCTAGCAATACATAAAGTGATTTGTTACAAATGAAGCTGTTTTTTATACAGCTAACAATACGGATAACAAAAAGCTTTATCACGAGGAGTTTGTAGATGAGTTGAACTGTGAAACAGCCGTGAGCATGAGAGTTGCTGTTCAAGAGAGCAACTTGTATGACACGTTACACAGTTACTGTGGCGTTCCGTGTCAATTATACAACACAATTTTTGTATCATTAATCCGTACGGGACGTCACGATTACAATTCCTTAGGTAGCCAATCAAGATTCAAGTGAATCTCAAGAATTTTATCTGCACGATTACAGTTCCTTTTTAGGTAGCTAGTCAAGATTCAACCCTCTTCGTTCAACATTGCAGCCGAAGTCCAATGGATCAAACTGGAACACTAACTGCGGTAAGGTTGTTTTTTTAATTAGGGTTTATATGTACGGTAGGGTTCAAGATATGACAAAAACATACTTGCCCTGCCTGCTCTTTTTTTGTTGTGGAAAACTTTGGATTGTTTGCAGTTTTTTGAAGCTATATGTCGTGATTTCTAACTAGCTCTTACAAATATTTGAGTGTCCAATTAATACAAGAAAAAACTTTTCTTTAAAGAGCTTATAATTGCCATGCCAAACTCCTCGAGTCAATGTACATAGATGACAACTACAAGATATAAAACATGGACTGAACTAAATTATTTTTCCGGCATGCGCAGAACAGTCTGTATTTCTTCTATAAATTATAATTAGCTTTTGTTTACGGTTCGGTATTTCTTCTTCTCTTATCTTGTTGGTAATGCCAATCGCCTCCCCCATTCGGGCTCTCACTCGAATCACTACGTAAAGAGTAACATCTACAGAGTTGTTCTAATTTATTTTATCTTTTGTTGTCTTAATGCAACATTAATTTGTTGTCTGTTCGTGTGTCTCTTGAAAGCTTGACCTTAAACCATTGCAACGTTGTCTCATATTTCATTGTTCCTGATCCATTGGTTCGTCTAAATAATTTGAACGTGATCATCTGTCGTGGGCTAGAAGAAATCAAGATTTCTGCAGTAAATCTGTTCTCGTCGGAGTTACTTGCAAATTTAGAGGGTAGTTATTCTTTCATCGATGCTCGACGATTTGAAAGAATTTATTATAGTGAGATTTCTGCAACCACAATTGCTTATGCATTAGACCAATTTGCATCATGTTGATTGTTGGCTCAAACCATTAACCATTTTCTGCTGCATTTATGAAAGTTAGTTGGCAGCTGAAGAATGTGGAAGACAAACATTAGTGGGGACATTTATTATGTCTGTTGGTTTCTCAAGGTTTTAACCTTTGTTGTCTTCAAGATGTTTATTCCGTTGGCTTTATAAAAGCTGTTGGGAATAATCAGAAGTTAAGAGAGTGTGAGGAGAATATTGCTGGAGTAACCCGATAGATCACAGAGGAGAAAAGAAGGAAGTGTTGGAGCATCCCGATTGGTTCTAGTACAATCCGACGAAGGCTAGAGCAATCCGACGGGGTTGTTCTTGCTTTGTATTTGTTGCTTTTCTTTTCTATTGTGAGTGTGTGAGCTTGGGTTAATTGGGTCATTGGGAAGTGAGTGTTAAACACTATTTGTACGTTCTCATTGATTATAGTTGAATCTCCATAGTCTCCAAACTAGATGTAGGCAAGTTGCCGAACCAGTATAAATCTCTGCGTGCCTTACTTGTTCATCTTTACTTAGCCAGTTTGTTTTGTTAGTTCACTCTCACTTGGTTGTTTGCTTCCGCACAACAAGTGGTATCAGAGCCCAGTTGTTCCGACTTAGGCAGTGAGAGTGAAGATGGCTAGAGGTGAAGCTGAGTCTGTAAAAGGAAAGGAGTCGACTTCGTCATCAAATAGACACCAAATGGCTACTACAAGGTTGGAGGTTGATAAGTTCAACGGCTCTAATAATTTTGGTATGTGGCAATGCGAAGTTATGGATGTGTTGTACCAACAAGAGTTGGATATGGTTCTGGAAGACAAACCAGAAGACATTGAAGACAAGCAGTGGACACGGATGAATCTTCATGCTTGTGCTGCTATTCGATCATTCCTTGATAAGGAGTTGAAATATCCTTATATGAAGGAACCTTCGGCGAAGGAGTTATGGACAAAGCTGGAAGAAAAATATATGACCAAGAGCGCAGAAAATCGGCTCTTCTTGAAGAAAAGACTCTTCCGTTTTCAGTATAGTCCAGGTACTTCTATGCATGAACACCTCAATGATTATAATAAAATACTTGCTGACCTAGCAAACCTTGACGTACAAATTCCTGACGAAGACAAGGCATTATGTTTGCTAAACTCATTGCCTGATGATTATGATTATTTAACGACTACTCTGTTGTATGGAAAATCCGAGGTGAAACTTGATGAGGTGGCTGCTGCATTGGTGAACCATGAATGCAGAAAGAAGGATTTAAAGGCTCACAGTTCACAAACCGAGGCATTGGTTGCAAGGGGTAGAACAGAAGGAAGAAAATTTGGAAAGCGAGGAAAATCTCGTTCAAAGTCTCGAGGAAAGTTTCCTGCCAAAGATGAATGTGCTTTCTGTCGCCAAAAGGGTCATTGGAAGGACAACTGCCCCAAATTGAAGAACAAAGAGAAGGAGAAAGTGGGTTCTGAAGCAAATATTGCAAAATCTGGAGAAGATGTTTTTGAGTTTGCTTTGTCTAGTTCATCTTCTGATGGTAACCCCAAGGACCCAAGGAGTGGATTTTGGATTCAGGTTGTACCTACCATATATGTCCCATTCGGGAATGGTTTTCTAGTTTCGAGAAACTGGATGGTGGAGTTGTTTTGATGGGTAATAATAATGCCTGCAAAGCACAAGGGATAGGCAAAATTTGTTTGAAAATGCATGATGGAACAGTCAGAGAATTAAGTGATGTTCGGTATATACCGGAAATGAAGAAAAACCTTATTTCTCTGGGAACTTTAGAATCCAAGGGTCTTAGGATCACCATGGAAGGTGGAGTTCTTAAGGCTGTGCACGGAGCAATGGTGGTAATGAAAGGAAGAAGACAGAATAACTTGTATTTCTTGCATGGGAGTACAGTTATTGGTGGAGCAGCTGTCACTGAAGCAGATTGCACAGATTCCACTATGTTATGGCATATGCGTCTTGGGCATGCTGGTGAAAAGGCGCTGCAAGGATTGGTAAAGCAAGGTTTATTGAAAGGTGCAAAGGCTTGCAAATTGGAATTCTGTGAGCATTGTGTGTTGGGAAAACAAACGAGAGTAAAGTTTGGCACTGCTGTTCACAACACTAAAGGCATTCTTGATTATGTGCACACTGACGTATGGGGACCTTCAAAGAATGCATCTTGGGGAGGAAACCATTATTTTGTCTCCTTTGTTGATGATTTCTCCAGAAGAGTATGGGTGTACACCATGAAACGTAAAGATGAAGTCATGGAGAAATTTCTAAAGTGGAAAAAGATGATTGAAACGCAAAGTGGTCGAAAGATCAAGACTCTCAGATCAGACAATGGAGGTGAATACAAGTCTGATCCTTTCTTGAAGGTTTGTCAAGATGAGGGTATTATGAGGCACTTCACGGTTAGAGAGACACCACAACAGAATGGAGTGGCAGAGCGTATGAATCGCACTTTGCTTGAGAAAGTCCGGTGTATGTTGTCTAATGCTGGTTTAGGCAAGGCATTTTGGGCTGAAGCAATCACTTATGCAAGTCATCTCATTAACCGATTGTCAGCTGCTGCAAACAAGGGCAAAACGCCCATGGAGGTATGGTCTGGTAAACCTTGTACTGATTACAAGTTCTTACATATATTTGGTTGTTCTGCTTACTATCATGTCAGAGAAAGCAAGCTGGATCCAAGAGCAAAGAAAGCTCTATTTATGGGCTTTAGCACTGGTGTGAAGGGATATCGACTATGGTGTCCAGATGAGAAGAAATTTGTTGTAAGCAGAGATGTAACTTTTGATGAGGCTGCTATGGTAAATCAGAACAAGTATGAAGGTGAAACCAAAGTAATTGAGACCATGAGTAACTCAAAGCAGGTGGAGTTACTAAAGACTCCAGTTGTCCCAGTAAGGTCTAATGTTACAGATTCCAGTCCTATAGTTAATCATGATGGTGAGGACGAGGATGATGAAAAAGAGGCAACAACCCAAGAGCCTCCACAGCAACAAGACTATATTGCAACCAGAAGATCGAGAAGGGAAATTCAAAAGCCGGCTCGATTTTCTGATATTGTGGCATATGCACTTCCAGTTATTGAAGATGATGTTCCCTCCTCTTATAAAGAAGCTGTCATAAGCTCAGAGTGCAAGGAGTGGAAGAAAAGTATGGATGAGGAGATGAAATCTCTCCATAAAAATGAGACTTGGAAGCTAGTTCAGTTACCAAAAGGGAAGAAAGAAATTGGTTGCAAATGGGTATATGCAAAGAAGATGGAATCGTTGGGAAAAGATAATGTAAGATTCAAAGCCAGATTGGTAGCTAAAGGCTATGCTCAGAAAGAAGGCATTGACTACAATGAGGTTTTCTCTCCTGTAGTAAAACATTCTTCGATTCGAATTCTGTTGGCTTTGGTGGCACGTTTGATCTTGAGTTGGCCCAACTTGATGTCAAGACTGCATTCTTACATGGTGATTTGGAGGAAGAGATTTATATGTCTCAACCAGAAGGTTTCAAAGTTGCTGGAAAAGAAAATTGGGTTTGCAAGTTGGAAAAATCATTGTACGGCTTGAAGCAGTCTCCGCGACAATGGTACAAGCGATTTGATCGATTTATGGTTGGGGAAAAATATACAAGAAGTCAATATGATCACTGTGTATACTTTCGCAAATTACAAGATGGAACATTCATTTATCTGCTTTTATATGTTGATGATATGCTTATAGCATGTAAGAGCAAAGTGGAGATTGAAAGGTTGAAGGCTCAACTGAGTAGTGAATTTGAGATGAAGGACTTGGGAGAAGCTCGGAAGATTCTTGGTATGGAAATTGAAAGAGACAGAGCTATGGGCAAGGTTAGTCTAAGTCAGAAACAGTATTTGAAGAAAGTACTACAACGTTTTGGGATGATTGAAAATTCAAAACCGGTCAGTATACCTCTTGCCCCTCATTTCAAACTTAGTGCTTCTATGTCTGATATTCAAAACCGGCTCGATTTTCTGATATTGTAACAAGCTGTGAGTATTGTTAGTAGATATATGCACAATCGAGAAAAAGGGCATTGGCAAGCTGTGAAATCGATTCTACGGTATATTCTGGGTACTGTGGATGTTGGTTTAGTGTTCTAGCAGAATAAAGCTACTGGAAAATGTGTTGTTGGATATGTGGATTCTGATTTCGCAGGTGACTTGGACAAGTGTAGATCCACTACTGGTTTTGTATTCACCATTGCTGGAGGTCCAGTAAGTTGGAGATCGATTCTGCAATCTACAGTTGCTTTATCAACAACAGAGGCTGAATACATGGCAGTAACAGAGGCAATAAAGGAAGCTATATGGCTTCAAGGGCTGCTTGATGACTTAGGGATTCAGCAAGATCATGTGGATGTTCATTGTGACAGTCAGAGTGCTATTCATTTAGCAAAGAATCAAGTTCATCACGCACGAACAAAACATATCGATGTGAGGTTTCATTTTGTTCGTGAGATCGTCAATGAGGGAGATGTTCTTCTCCAGAAGATTGGAACTGCTGATAATCTAGCGGATATGTTAACAAAGCCAATCTCGTTGCTCAAGTTTAAACACTGCCTAGACTTGATTGGAATCTGTAAAATTTGTTGATTGCCCTATGTGGGAGTGGGAGATGAGCATTGGAGTTCTACTTAGAGGGTTTAAGCCAAGGTGGAGATTGTTGATTGTTGGCTCAAACCATTAACCATTTTCTGCTGCATTTATGAAAGTTAGTTGGCAGCTGAAGAATGTGGAAGACAAACATTAGTGGGGACATTTATTATGTCTGTTGGTTTCTCAAGGTTTTAACCTTTGCTGTCTTCAAGATGTTTATTCCGTTGGCTTTATAAAAGCTGTTGGGAATAATCAGAAGTTAAGAGAGTGTGAGGAGAATATTGCTGGAGTAACCCGATAGATCACAGAGGAGAAAAAAAGGAAGTGCTGTAGCATCCCAATAGTGTGCAAAAGCATCCCGATTGGTTCTAGTACAATCCGACAAAGGCTAGAGCAATCCGACGGGGCTGTTCTTGCTTTGTATTTGTTCCTTTTCTTTTCTATTGTGAGTGTGTGAGCTTGGGTTAATTGGGTCATTGGGAAGTGAGTGTTAAACACTATTTGTACGTTCTCATTGATTATAGTTGAATCTCCATAGTCTCCAAACTGGACGTAGGCAAGTTGCCGAACCAGTATAAATCTCTGCGTGCCTTACTTGTTCATCTTTACTTAGCCAGTTTGTTTTGTTAGTTCACTCTCACTTGGTTGTTTGCTTCCGCACAACACGTCATGTCCTGGGATTGAGACTCTTCACCTGAACTTGTATCCACGTGCTGTGAGTGAAGATTTATAGTTCTAAGCTAAAGCATGAGTCATGACAACTAATGTTTGCATAATTTTAAAAACTGAAGGAAAAACTCAAGGAAGTAAAGACTAATGCTCGAGTTATAATTCTCTGATGGTCGTAATTAGCAAGTGCATTATAGCACCATACTGAAACTTTTCATGTTTATACTGTATTTCTTGTTTTTCTTCTGGGAGGTGAGATACGCAGTAAAAAGAATCACAATGAATCATCAAAATTTCAAGGTAACTAATATCTGGAATCTGAAAAATGCTCTGGATCGTACTATGATACAAAAATTGGTTTTTTATAGCCCAACTGCTTTCTGCCAATGAAAAATTAGATGGCGAGAATGCAGGAGGAACATGATTTTGTATATATATACTGTTATAGTTGCAAAACTGCAGGGTTTTATCATGTCGAACAATTTGCTTCGAGAAAATTATAGAGTCGAAATTCGTTTGAATAGGAGTCATAAACCGCCCGTTTAATCTCCTTAAACAATTCCAGATTAAGACTTTACAGCAATTCATGATGATCAGATGGAGTGTTGAATGAGGGTCTTGCATTGGCAGGACCAAATAGTAGCTCTAAGCAGAAGGCAGGGCCACATACCGATCTTCCTTTTTTTCCAATTTTATCCAAATCCCGAACAGTGAGCTGCAACCATTCAAAACACCAACACATCAACATGAAAACATGAATCAAATGTTTAACTGTGCATGTGGGAGCCTGTTTGAAAGTGCTTTTAGAATGGCTATAATCATTCCTAACAATGTTTGGCAGAAAAAGTGAAGTGCTTATGAGTTGTAAAAGCGCTGGGAAGAATTAAAGTACTTGACCAGGAAGCATTAATTCTCATAAGCTTAAAATTGACCCGTGATCACTTTCAGCAAAACTTTTAAGAAAAATCCAAATATTTCCTGAAAATGCATTTGAAAGCACTTTCCGAGGAAGCAGTTGACCAATGCTTCTCCTAGGAAGTACTACAAGTGCTTCTCCTAGGAAGTACTACAAGTGCTTCCATAACCCTTAAGCACTCTTTAACTTTTTAAGCCATACATCACTAAAAGCCCTTCTGGTTGTCTGGAAACACTTTTGACCTTTCTAGAAGCAATCCCAAACAAGGCCTAAAATTTTCATCGTGCTTCGTAGAGAAGCATTTTCAATGGACCGTTGATAAAGTGCTGAAAAGAGAAAGTAGGTCAAGACCTGTAGCAAGCTGTTCCTGATGAAAGCTGTGTTGAAGCAAGCATAGAAGAGGCGACTTCCATACATTTTTTGATAGAATATGACTCGCACATCTCCAATTACCTGCACAGGCTTATCGAAGTAATATTCAAGACAGGCCTTCTGGTAAAGAACGGAGCTTTCTGTATCCATTTGGACTACAACATGAGGCTCATCCGGTGCTGATATCTTGTCTTCCTCATCGCTTTCGACGAATGAAAGATAGTATCGCGGACTGCTCGTTCTTTGACATCCTTTCTGGATCTGTTTGCAGGAACTCCTAGAAACTTCAAGTGATGGACGATAAACCTGGCCGGAAATCTGTTAACACAGGGTTGAAAAATTTCTTACCAGTTGACTTAAAAGGATATTGTAATTGATCAATGTTCTAGATTATCAGAATGTACAAAAAAAGGAATACCTCTTGCAACTCTGAGACCACAAAAAAGATTTTGTCAATGTTAACCGTGTCATAAAATCGGATTCGTCTCAGTTCTCTGCTACATTGCTGGGGCAAGTTCACATCGGGAGGCGCATCTTCAACTCCGCGAGGAAAAGAGAGACAGTTTGACCAGTATCCTACATAACGGCGTTGGCTTGGTATTGAGACCTGTTTCGATCAGATACCAATGACAACGTGCTTGTTAATGTAAGCTTTTTCATGCCCTTCTTAAAAGAGTTTCTAAATGACTTAGATTCGAAATTGAAAGCAATAGATAAGCTCAAATTTTGTTCATGCAGATTATGTTATGTATATATTTTGAAAGCAATACATTCTATTGGAAATTGTTTGTATTATATCTAATTTGACTTACTCCTTCATTATTGATGGTCCGCCTTTGAGCATACAACTGAAGAGCTTCCTCTGCTGGCATCCCACAGTAGACTAGGTAGGCGCATACCATTAAGCCTGTTCGACCTTTGCCTGCCTGCATCAAAATTGCAGCAATCAAAGAACACGAACGTTAGCTTTCTCAATGGTGTAATTTTATATTAATCAATGTGTTATATTTGGATTCAGGTAGTAATTAAATAAACAGCAATGTTTTACATATGTAGCAGCTAGCTTGCTATTTATGCCTACCATGCAGTGTATAACAGCAATGTTTTTCGGATCCTGCGATAGCCATGAATCCACACTTTCACAGAAGAGCTTGATCATTTCTAGAGGTGGAACGTGATTGTCATCAAAAGGAAACCTCTCCACG
The DNA here is from genome assembly GCA_018257905.1 of Gillenia trifoliata. Lineage (NCBI taxonomy): Eukaryota > Viridiplantae > Streptophyta > Magnoliopsida > Rosales > Rosaceae > Gillenia > Gillenia trifoliata. Next base: position 3,673,903 of record CM031082.1, read on the forward strand.
CGACCATGAAAATGAGACGGGTCATAATTTTCTTCGATGCAAAGGTTATAGATCTGAAAAAATACCACCCTTAACAACAAAAAAATGTATATATAAAAAGAAAATCAAAATTAGAGGAACAACTTAAGAAGGAACTAATTGGATTAAGGAGCTGCAGTACCTTGTAATGATCTTGATGTCTCATATCAAGCACAGACTTGACCTGCCAAAGAGGATTACGATACATTGCCCGCATTCGTTCTGCAGGGAATGACATTGCCAAAATGCGATCCGTGATGTAAGTCATGTCGAGATCATAACCAGCTACAAGCATTCGCCTCCGTTGCTTTGACACCAAGTTACGGATGTAAAAGCTTTTACTCAGACAATTGATCAGTTTGTGTTGTAGGGTTAAGCTTTCAAACTTCCCAGGCACTTGCCTTGAAAACTTCAACCCCATCTTTTGGCTGATCTAATTGTGAATAATATGGCACCTAACCCAAGAAAACACCATTCATCAACAACGTACTATTAAACAAAATTAACCATAAATATATGAAAAATTACATTCATTCTTAATCACACGTTTATTCGTGTCACATTTTATTCACCACCTCTCTAATGCATATGAGTCACGAAGACAACCTCCTTTATCAGCAATGTGATAAAAAAATGTAGTACATATAGCATTTTTGAGAAAGAAAATGTACCTGCAGAGCTGAACATGAAGTTTATGATGAATTGGGTGAAAGGAACTAGATGTCTTGAAGCAAATTCTAGGGCAAAAAACCAAAAAAAAAACCCCAAATTGAAAAGGTTTGGGGAAGAAACCCTAGAATGAGCTTTTGGGAAAAGAAAGAAAAATGTGGGGGGTTAGGGTGGCCGGGAGGTCATGACGAGGATGACCTCCATTTTTCGTTGGTTGAGAAAGAGAGAGAAGAAAAGAGAAAGCTGATTGGGGTTGGGAAGCTAAGCCAAATTTGGAGGAGGGCACAACAATCTCAACCTCAAGTTTGGACCAAAATTGTTGTGGCAAAAAATAAAAAATAGGGAACAAAATTGGGCAAGAACTTAGGGTGTTTTTCTGTCTTGGGACAGAAGGAAGCTTTTTTAATTAAGACCGTTGGGATTGGCTGAGCTGATCAACCCTAATAAGATTTAGATTATCGCCCAAAAAATAATGAAATTAATCTCCGCAAATTGTAAACACTAATCAAGAGAAGTGAGAACTTGTGATTTGCTACCCACGTTTTTCCCCATTTTTGGGTTAAATCTGAAAAGAACAATTGTGAGAACAATGCAAATCTTAGATCACTATTCAAATAAGTTGTAATATACAGTTCAATAGATTATAAATCCAACACAATCTTGTGTCTCAAGGGAAATGGAGAAATTTTTGTATGGGACCGCAATTCAAAGATTTTCAATTAGAATAATCTAGCAAACAAATTCAAATGTACACAAGCCTAGCACATTTGAGAATATATACTTCGTCGTGTACTTGGAATCAAGGATGGGCTTTCCTTATGTTATAGCAATTGTTATATTAGTTCTAAAACTTGCAAATTCACGAGCCTAGTAGCATCAACTTGCGATTGGTTTTGAGACGAAATGGCAGCGGTATTATTTGAATATTAAGAATTCGCACAAATGTCAAGGAGAACATTCGAGATAACATCAAAGAGGTCCTCAATTAAAAAAATACTTTAACAAAACATAAAGGCCAATTTTGCAAACTAATTGCCATTGTATTGGTAGATTTGAGGTAAAGACATGCTTGATAATAAGCAAAGGAACACATTAAAGTCTTAAAATCGTCCACACCCAAACTCATAAGACTGAGATGGCACTCCAAAGCTAAATAAATTCCATTCCTAATGAAATTGTTAAGTACTTTTGAAGAAAGTTGATGTTCCACCATAAAACTAATTGACAATATGGGGAGTAGTCCAACTATTTATAAGCACATGCAGGGTCCCTCATTTCTCTGATGTGGGATTCACTCTCAAAACACCTCTCACGTGTGGTGAATTTTCAAGCCTAATACATGGACAATACAAATCAGGTGACGCAAAGTTGGGCTTCACCTATAGAACAACATGCTCTGATACCTTTAAGAAAATTGACGTTTAGGATTTCTTGCACATTAAATTTAGAATTTCTTGCCTATTAGGATTAGGTTTAGTTCAGTATATATAGGAGTGTTTTTATTTTTATTATGAACAAGTCAATCACAATGTAGTCTCTTTGGGTTATGTAGTTGTCTTGACGAATTTGTAGTGTTCTCTTTTGTTTCAGTTAAATAAGAATTATTCATAATTATATAGTCTATTTGGTATGTGTACTGTGATTTTCAACTTAGTATTAAAGCAAGTTTGATCCTTCGGGGTTTAATTTAATTGCCACCGTATTAGTGGACTTGATGGAGAAACATGCTTGATAATAAGCAAATGAATGCATCCAAGTCTTGAAATCGTCCACACCCAAACTTAGATGACTAAGACGACACTCCAAAACTAAATGAACTCCATTCCTGATGAAAATGTTAAGTACTTTGCGAATTGGCATCTGAGAACTTCTATGCACAAAACCTTGAATATAACGAATAGGATGACACTCTTTGACAACAAGCAGGGCCGACTCCGAAGAGAAACTGATAACGAACCAACTAGTGTTGATACCGACATGAATTTTGTATGCAACACCATCAACGAAGATACCGATTACCACAAAGTAGACCCAAGAGAAATCGATAATACCACAACACAAAATTAAAATACTCACTAACAGAGACTCACAAATAACCTTTCCAAGGAGGCACTTATTGACGAAAATAGACGAAAACTAGATAAGTAGCAATCCATGAGAATATGAAGGAAGAAGACTAGAAAATGGGGATAAGGGTTGCCACCAACCCTAAGCCGGAGCAAGGGACCGAAGGCTGTGGAGTTCGTAAGATTTGGTAAGATGAAGGAGAGAGATGAGAGAGCGGCTAGGGTTTAGATTTGTGATTGGTTTTAAGGCTAAATTAGGTGGGCAATATAGATATATTCGTTTATCAATATTTGTCGAGAAAAAGTCACATTAAGTACGCCATAAACTCTTGAGTTACTAGGAAAAACCCATCCATTATAGGTCGGTAGCAAATAGAACAATAAAATGAAAAATATACCTGCAAATGAAATTATGCAAAGTTGCAAACAAATTCAGAGGAAGTTCTAAAGTAAACTGTGGCAATTAATCATTTATCTATCATTCGCAAAAAAAATCATTGGAAATAAGCAATTTCACTATAAAGTCTTTTCTTTTTTGTTGGATAATTTGACTATAAATCGAAAATTGAGAGTAAAATGTTATTTTCGCCGCGACAACGAAACTTTGGAGTTGTTTTGTGGAGAAGAAAGAGGGAAGTTGCATGTGTCGTTTTTTATCTCAACTTCCAAAACAGCTAAACAACATATGATGTCGAGCAGTGGTGTTATTCTCTGTACTCGCCTCTGACGACATGAGAACGTCGTATTGTCTAGTAAACGACATGTAAAATGCAATGGTTTACTTATCGTTAAGTTAAATGACATCACGTCTTACAATTATCAAGCGACACTTGTGAAGCCTGAACGGAGCAGGAAAAAGACGACGGAAAGTTAATTAATGACGGTGTCGTTTTAGTTGTAATCACTATATCCATTATTGTAGAAAGGTGAATGGTTCCTTCCTATCACAATTCAACGGGTACCGTGTTTCATGTCACTCAATTAAATTTTCATCGTGTTAGATTTGAAAATTTCTCCATTGTGTCATATGTAAGAGGACGTGTAAAGATGTGAAGAAGAAGAGAACTTTGACACGTGGAAATGTCCATAGCAATTCGACTTTACAGTTACGGATATAATTGTCCATAGCAATTAGCCTTAAAGAAGATTTGATGCTTAGATGAAATTAATGTATGATTCAGACAATGCCTTTTATTTATAGTAGTGAGTTAAGTCAGTTGGTCACGATAGTGTGTCCATTCACTTGCACTCGAGTTCAAAATCTCTCCTCATAGGAAAATAGTTTTAAATATCGTATTCTCATGAAAGTAATAATAATGAAGATGATACTATCATAGAACAATATTTCTACATTGAACCACATGTTCAGACCATTTCTTTAATTGATGTGTTTGGATTAGAACATGATTTGAAAATGTGGTCTAAATTTTTTTATTTTCTACATAAACAAGATTTTATTAAGCATTAATGGAGTGCTATTTATTCAAGGTGATCATGTGGCCTAAGTGACATGAACATTGCAGCATACTGCAACAGCTTCCGCTCAGAGCCTCCATTTGGAATCACAGGAATCACCGGACCTCGATTAGTCCTCAACCTGTACCGGCGCCAAGCGAATTGTATGTTCACAGCTGCCCATGTTCTCCAATTTGAAGAGTAGTATCTCGCCGTCCGCTTAAGCCTCTCGTTGGCAAATTTGTAGCGGAAGTGATCCGTGATGTATCTCAGATCGACTGCGTTGAGGCCAAATGCTTCTGTTGACTCAATGCAGGTGAACGTCGCGGACGAGGCTGGAAGGCGGTCCATGAATGGCCGGCGAAGGCACCAGGAGAGCAGCTCATCGCCAAAAAATCCTCCCGGTTCAAGCACATTGGTTCCCACCATGCCTTTGCTTAGGCCTTGGGTGCGCTTAATGCGTCCTCGCACAATAAATAGCATCTTCGGCACAGGATCTCCTTCTCTAATGATCTGTTTCAAATTAATTTGGATGTAAAACATGTGATCAAATATTCTAATGAAATATTTCACCTTCAAATAAATCACATTTGTAGATGATCAATTTGTTACCTTTTCATCTTTGGAGAAGACCAGAGGCCTAACCCTATCACAAATGTTGTCAAGAATAAGATCATCCAAGTTGTGGAACAGGGGAACCTTTTTTATGAGGTCTAGGCACAAATGGCGCTTAATCTCCCTTCGAAGCCCTTCCGGCAAGTCTTTGATCAAATCCATCTCATCTTCTCCCCCCATTGTCACCCATCTATGCCTTTCGTAATGGCGTACTCTTCGTCTCAATCCAGACGGCAACTGCCTCCGCTTCATCCACCATTCCATGTCTCTGCATCTCAACTGCATCTTCCTTTTCTTTGCCATAACGGCGTGGAGAAATACCTGCATGCAAGCATTGTTAAGTACGCAAGGTCAGACCGATTGTTTCTATTTTTTATTCTAGCATATATTCTAATCAAATTTAAACTACGAGGGCACACTGTCCTAGCTAATTTGGCTACGCTCAAGTCTGCTCATAGTTAGATCACTTGGTCGAGAAAAGAAAAAAACTCGAAACCCAAAAGCAAAATGTACATTATTATGTATGCGAAAAGTTACCTGAATGTTCCCAATCAACAAGGTGAAGAGCAGCAAGCCACTGAGCACAATGCATATGCTGAAAATCACTTCTAGCCAGTGACTTGTAGGTTCAAGATCATTCCCAAATGTGCTGCAATTGATCATATAATTAAGTATATAAAGTGTCTAATATTCGCATTATTACTAGTTAATCGCCAAGTTTACTTGCTTAACAAGGTACCTGAGAGTCATTAAGCCCCAAAATATGGGATAGAGAATCTTAATAGCAAGGGAGTTGCTAGATATGACAGGAAGAGCCCACTGATAGATTCCATAGTTGAACGTGCCATTGACATCCAGGCAGAGTGGCGGCTTTCTCACCACGCTTGCTGTCGTGTTGCCTCCACAAGGGTTTCCAATCGTGGCGGCCGGTAACAAAAACTGGTAGCAAACTTCGTCCGAGCAAGACAGAGAGAGATTGCAGTTGACATTTTGGTCACAATGCTGCCTTAGGCATGAAGCTACGCGCTGAATCGCAAGCACATACCAGCATCCCCCGGCAACCTAAAACCACGAAAAAACAATTAATTAAGCATAAAGAACTAATTAATAGAGATTTCGAATTTTAAAGCGTGTAATTTGACGATTTCACGTACGTGGGAGGCGATGAAGTAGGCAATGAGGTTGAGGCCAAAACCCCACCAAATGGTGCCGAAGATGTAACCTGTGACCTTTTGCATTCTTCTCATCAAGGAGATGCTGTGATAGACTTTTGGGAGGAATTGGAACAAAAAAATTAAGAGAAGTATGGTCATTATCACCTTAATCTTCTCTTCTTTGATCAATTTTGGAAGAACCAGCCAAAATACTGCCTGCAAAAACAAAGGCAGCGGCAGAGTGTTTTTTTCAGCCAAAAATCTGCAATTTCTCTGCAATTTGGTGACAAAAAATGCAGTTCTCTGACAAACAGATTTTATTGGGGGCTAATTAAATTATGTGACAATAATGTGCACGTTTATCTTATGTCATGCAATATCAATCATACCGTTTATTATATCATATAATACTGTGACTGTTACACTAAAAAGATGTTCGAAAAGAAAAGGTTACTTCTGCGGACAATTATATGGACGCGAGGCAAAAGAAACTTTAGTCCGGCTAACAACAGCTCTCATATGAGATGAGACCACGTGGTGGTCGAGTATTCCTACCCAAGTTTTTTCATGTGGAGACAGGGGCAGGGGTAGGAACTCATGGGCAATTTTGTAATTAAACAAAAGATATGATTGAAGAGGATCAAAGTCCAGCCAGTAGACTCACCTGGGGAACGGGTAGGATGACGAAGGCGTCGAACCAGAAACCTTTGAGAGATCGAAGGTAGTGGGAGGAGATCGCACGTTCGTCCCACACGAGCTTCCCGCACCCGACAACCAGCGACTCCCTCGACACGTACGCCAGCCGGAACTGTAGCCACAAGTGGCACAGGTGCACGGCGTCCACGCACGTGCGGAGCACGGTGACAATTGCGGCCAGCCCGCCGTCCATGTATAGGCAGGGGGTCCCGCTTCTTCCGATGGAGAGGGCGTAGAAGAAGAGCGGGTCGACGGCCAACGCCATCCCACGCGCGAGGAGGAACGCGCGGTTCCAGCGCTGGACGCGCTTGCTGCGGGGGTCGAGGACGGGGCCGAAGGGACCAGCGGGGCGGTGGCGGGAGAGGCCCTTTTTGAGGTCGGAGCGGGATTGGATGGGGATCAGGGAAGAGCCTGCGGAGGCCTCCCATTGGGGCTGGTGGGCACCGTCGCAGCTGGTGGAGTGGAAGGCTGGGACCCCCACCTGAGTGCAGGCGTAGCACTCGACGGAGTGGGAGATGATTGGAGCGTTGATGATGTCTTCGATGTTGTTGGAGTTGTGGCTGTTGTCTGTGTCGTCGCTCTGAGAGTTCTGGCGCCGGAGAACTCGGGTCCACCTGTTGCATGTCAGCACACCCATGCACACGTAAGCAATTAAGCTACATAAATCAACTAAGGAAGGAAGGAGTACGTAATTAATAATTAGGAATTAGTAGTAACCTTGGGAGGGAGAAATGGGAGGAGGACATGGTGATGATAAGGAGGAGAAGACAACCATGGGAGAGAGGGAGAGAGAGGAAGAGTGAGTGTTTGGGAGAGCTAGTGATATCAGTGAGAGTGACTCAATGATATATACACACACATATATATGTAGATGGAATATTCTATTAAATAATTGAGTATAGAAGGAAGGGGTCAGCTATAGCTAGCTATGGAGGGGTGTCTCAACCATCTATTATGTTATTATTATTTTTTCTTGAAATGGAGACCAGTTGGTGGCCAAGTCACGACAGTTCATCCTATCAAGGGCGAAGAAGACTCACAGAAACATTTTAACATTCCCCTGGCCACCATCGTGTGATTCACTAGCGCAGGAATCGAACTCAGGACAAGCCGTGTGGAATAAGAGCCTGAAATCCACCCCAACCACTAGGTCACCCCGTGGTGGTTAATATGTTATCAATTATTGACATGTTTGTGTTTGTCAATGAAAATGGTCAATAGATTATGTAATTGTCGATATTATTTCGATATGCTTGTCAATGAAAATTTAAGTAAAAAGTGACAAACGACATGACGTACACCATTTTACTAGATTATAGGACGAACCATCTGATCAGAACTTGATCACGTAACATGTCCAACCATATGTTATTAATTATCGATATGTTTATAAAGTTGATATTATCAATATTCACGTAGTCATATCGATATGCTCATTGATGAAAATTTACATGAAAAGTAACTGACGATACGACACAATGTTATTGGGTAATCGGACCAGCCCTCTCGTCAAGTGGTGTAACCTTAAGTTTTTCCCCGAGGTAGGACTATATGTCATAGTATTGTGTCGGGTAGCACATGAAGATGAAGAGGAAGGGGAAAGCGAGGGGAGGTCGAATTGGTAAGCAAAGGCAACGTGGTTAACTGGCTTTTCTCAACGAGTTTGGGGTCCACGACTGACCACTCCATGTCACCGCCGATATTTACAGGACCACCAGCACGCAGGCCACCGTCTCTCTCCTATCATGCATGCATACGTACTCACAGTAGTACCGTAACAATTATAAGTTACTGCACTTCTACACTTCTCGGGGTTAATATCGTTTTTCACGAAACTGCATGGCTCATGACAAGTTAACGACACCGCACGGGCTAAGCTTCTATTAAAATATAATTTTGCATTAAGAATAAAAACCTGCACTTTCACGGCTAAATTAAAAATGATAAAATAGAAAAAGAATTGTTATTGGCATTCCAAACATTATATATTTAGAAAGAAAAATACACTTGTAAGGAGTGCAAAATGAGATTTTTGGTGTGTCAATAACATTTCTCTATAGAAAGTATCATTGTTTATTCTTGTGAAATATAATCAATGATTTAATGAGAGACTTTGGATGTGGTTTCTAGTTACCAATGTTCTTTGACTGAAACCTTATTGGTTTTTCAGTTTTTTATTGAAATCCCTGACATTAATGTATTATTATATTTCCATGTTGGTTATTATATTTGTTAACTTAAAAATTAAAATTTGTAGTTGATTATATTAATGAGATTTTAAATAAAACCCATGATTTGTGGGCTTGAAAATATTAAAAGATGAATTATATTCCCCATCCCGTGGAAGAAAATTCAAAATATTAAAAGATAAACATGGGTACATTCATCAAATTAACTAAAAAATTATTGTACCATAAAACGTTTGGTAGATTCTTCAAACCCAAAACATGGGTACATTCTTCAAAACCACAAAAAAGGAATGTACCCATATAAGTTTAAAAAATAGATTAGAAAAAAAAAGTGAATGGATTTACATAAAAAAATGGTACATTTTACATTTAAAAAAAAATTGGTACATTTTACATATAACAAATTGGTATATTTAAGGATGGGTACATTTAACATTAAAAAAATTGAAAATAGAAAATTAATGAGTACAAACTTATTCTAATTTTAATTTTATTTTTGTATTTTGGAAATATTTTAGATTGAAAATTAATTAGGAGATCAATGAAGGTGTCAGTATTAAAACCCTAAATCAATTACCAATTTTTATTTTAAAAAAAATTCCTTAACTGACATGTAAATTCATTAATACACTAGGGACTTCGATCAAAACCTGAAAACCAATAAGGTCTCAGTCAAAGAACATTAGTAGCTAAGGACCGAATACTAATTTTTTCTAATTTAATAGTATTTAATGAGAAGTGTTATTGGCACTCTAAAAAAAGTCATTTTGGACTCCATACTTTTTATATTTAGAAATAAACATAAACTCGAGGGTTGTGATAATCCATGGAAGACTCTGGAGATTAATAAAGCCATTCCCATTCCATGCGAGACTCTTAGAGAAATTATGAATTCTCAGAAGTGTAAAATGATTTTTTAAGAGTAAAAAATTATTATGGATAAAATATCAAAATTAAATCAAAACATCTAATGTATGGTAGTCGATCGATAGCTTGGCTAAACTAAATCTTTCTTTTGACCTTAAATGCATGCGGCTAGTTTGAGTATATTCTCTAGTTTTCGAGACAGATAACCAATTGTATAGACTCTGCAAGCTAAGTTCTTTTTGTGTGCTTTTCATTTTGGTGTTTCACCAAAAAAAACACAGCTAACGTACGTACCAAGGGGTGTATGCTATAAACCCAGAAGGATGTTCTGCACAATCATTGAGTATTTGACAGTTGTAATTCTCCTGTGCATAATTGAATTTGAAACTATTATTCATGGCCCCTCCAAAAACAACAAATATAAAAAGTAATTATTTATTTTCTGGGGCATGATCACCACCACACATTCTCATCTGATCTCGTTATCTAAATGTTGGATTTCGATCTGATCAATTATTTCCCTTTTGTATGGCTTAGGAATAAAGATATCTATTTCATTTATTCTTGTAAGAAAAAAAAAAAAGAATTAGAAATTTTAAGGTGCTAGAAACTATTCACGATCAGAATTATACGCTCCAAGATCTTCCTTTCTTTTGGTCAGTTTTCCCACATGATTTCTGTAAAAAGGTGTCGTGCATTGGCGTCTCCTCGTCTCGAGTATGTGTTTTGTACGTCGATTAAAGAAATAGTAACTAATTCAAGCCACATACGTATAAAAAGATGGGGGCATAGGGATAGGGCATTCCTTTCTTGGAATATTAAATCGGGATTTTATTACATTTGGTCATGAAACTGAACTTTTTAATTAAAATGGTCTATGAAACGGAAAATTAATCAATTTAATCTTTGAAATTTGGTATTGCACATTAATTTGATCATTTTGTTACCATTCTGTTATTTATTTTGTTACTGTGTTAATGTGTCATACATGTGAGACTCACAATTCTATTGATGACAACTAGATTATATAAAAATAATTAAATATTTTGTATTTTTTAAACTTCTAAATCTATAAAAACAAAAAGTTTTTATCACAATTGGTCTTTAAAATTGAATCATTCAATCAAAATAGACTTTTAAATAGGAAATTCATCAATTTAGTTTCTAAAAATGGCTCCCACAAATTAATTTAGTCATTCCGTTAACTTTCCGTCAAGTTTTTATTTGTGTGTTAATGTGACACACAAGTGTCTTGTCTATCCAATCATAAGGCGCCACGTGAATTTATTACAAAATTTTTTTTTTTTAAGATTTAAAAACTAAAAAAAACAAAACCAAAAATAAAAATAAAAATAGTAAAAACAAAACAAAACTCTCTCTCTTCGAACTACTCACCACCACCGGTCCCACCACCCCTGCACAATCTTCTTCAGCCTTCAATCCACCCCCAATCCTAACCCACCGCCTCCTCCAAAATCTTCTATGAACGCACAACCCAGCCACCTCCAATCCTTATTTCCCCTCCCATGAACGCGACGACCAAATCTCCCTCCGACTAACTCTCCAACCACTCATCTTCTCATGCGTCCTGAACCCTACCCTACTACTAAAACCTAAGCAGATGCAGAAGCCATTTTCCAATTGCAATATTTTCAGTTTCGGAATTTTTTTAATGTGCTATCTGGTTGTCATGATTACTTTGACGAGAAAGAGGGAGAGAGACAGGGAAGGCAATGGCGATTCTGATGAGAAATTTTTTTAGTTTTTCAATCTAAAAAAAAAAGAAGTGATTTTGTGATTAATTTATGTGGCACCACATGAATGGATAGGTGAGATTCATTTGTGTATCAAATCAGCACACTAAAAGAAAATTTGACGGAAAACTAACAAAATGACTAAATTGATTAGCGAGAGTCATTTTCAGGGATCAAATTGATGGATTTCTTATTTCAAGGACCATTTTGATTGGAAGATCCAATTTCAAGGACCAACCATGATAAAAATCCAAAAAAAATAATTTTAATTTTAGTTTATCATTTTTTTCTCCTTTTGAATTGTTTTTTTAATTTTTGAAACACTTTAAAAAAACAAAAAAAAAACAAGACTTGTGGCCCCCAAATGTATGCCGCATCAGTATACTAACATAATAAATAACCCGAATGGTAATGGAATGATCAAATTGATGTGTAACACTAAATTTCAGAAACTAAATTAATCGATTTTTCAATTTCATGAACCAGTTTAATTAAAAATTTTAATTTCAAGAACCAAATGTAATAAAAACCCTATTAAATCCGACCCGGACTAAAATCAGAATCATCAAATTATAAGTGTGAATGTAAAAGCAAGGTTCACATTTACATCATATGCTTTGGGTAATTAATTAAGTGTCACATTCACAAGCATGTACATTAGGGTTTGATTTGGAAATTAAGAAGTTAATAATTTCCAATATCCCTTCCTAATAATTTTCAATAATTTTATTTACCTTTAATTTCACTATTGAATACGAATAATGCTTGGAAACTCAGTAATGAGTAGAAACTGGTCATATTATAAATCACTATGTAAAGATATTCTATGTAAAAAATTAATTAAAATTAAGATCGTTTAATCAATCAACTAGAATAAATAGATAGACAATTCCAAATACTACAGCGGTTTGATTAAACGAATCGTTAATCTATTTGCTACAATTGATTGACTAAATGACCTTAATTTGAATTGAATTTTTTGTATAAATAATCTTTACAAAGTGATTTATAATATGACCGGTTCCGATTGTAAATACAAAATTCCGTGAATCAGCTACGAAGAATTTTGAGTAGGAGTTTCTACTCATTGTTCAATAGCCAAGTATTATTCTTTGAATACTAATCACGGAAAATTCTACAATACCTTTTGTTGCAATAAAATTTTACGTACCATTCAATGGTACGGCTATTGAATGGTCCAGATTAATATACGATGGGTCTCAAATGAATCTTAAATCATTCAATAGTACGTATTATTGAATAGTACGTACTATTGAAGTTTGACCCAAAATTTTAGTGGATGTCATGGAATTATACTCATCATTGATATTCATTTTTAGGCTTCATATCTGCACGTTTAACGATGTTGCAACATGGTCAAAGGGTACTAAAATTATTACATGAGTATAATTCCATGACGTCCTCTAAAATAGAGAAATTGAGATGATATTCCAAAATCTTGTCACCTTGTTTATGTAAATATAACAGTAAGGTCATAGTTGAAGAAATTGAGGTTTTATCATAAAAATAATTAGCAATATGAGGAGTGACTCAACTTCTTATAAGTCCTTTCAAGAGGTTTGATCCATCGCCGGTGCATGTGGCATTTTGTTTATCACATTCTCACAATAGTTAATAACACATAATGACATTTTTATCATTATAACAAGGTTAATGTTTGCGTTGTGGACGTCCTATTATGTTATTAAGGTAAGCTGTTATGCGTGGATGTGATTGTATCAAAGAATCTCATTGATCGGAATATGCAAATAACATCAATAGTGAGGATTGTACACAAATTCATAGTTTACATTTTATATTAATTTTTTTTATTACAAACAATATTTTACACTAATTGACACTAAAGGGAGAAAAAGAATTTAAACCTGTAACACAGTAAGAGGAAAGCCAAAACCTTCAGCTAGAACTACTTGACATTATTCATATAACTTCCTTGGACGAAAGATAACATTATTCAAATATGCTAACAATATATGTACATAAACAAGGTGACAAGATTTTGGAATATCATCTCAATTTGTCACTGCTTAAAGCTGATTAATATTTTGCATATGGACATACGTATTGTTCTTAATTACATATTCTTTCCTGCATGCATGTATTCCAAAAGTTCTCTGTTACTTTACTCTGTACGTGGTCACCTTTTTGTTTTCCTTTTTCATCGATCGATAATTATCTAGTAAATTATCTAATTTTAACAATGTAGAAAACTAAAAAGAGGAATCAATCAGAATCCAGAAAATTACCAATCATAAGCTCAAAGCTTACGTACGTACGAATGAGCACTGCATGCTAGCTTGCTTCTTACTTCTCCCAACCTTTTCCTCTGTGTGAATGCATGGATAGTTTGCAAACTCTCTTTCCCGCTGCTTCCGAGTGGAAGGTTCTTGTATGAAGCCAAACGTACGAGATCGACAAACAATTTTGCACCACCAAACCAAACTAAATGTTTGTGATTAAAATTGAAAACTAATTAGATATATGTGACTTCTTATGTGCATTCCTTTTTGAGATTCCCATATGGATGAATATTGGATCGATGGATTTAGAAAATATTCCACATTTTGGGATCTTACAAAATGACATGCATCTAGCTTTAAAGACCACAAACATATGAGGATGTGAAAGTAAAAGAGTCTCACATCGGTGAAAAAAGAAACCTTACAAGGGCTCATAAGAGATTGGGCTACTCCCCATATTGCTAATTGGTTTTATGGTGGACCCCAACTTTCTTCATGGTATCAAAGCAGGTTGGCCCACGTGTGAAGTCCAACGGCCACACGTACTCTATGTCACACAATTTGTGTTGTCCACGTGTTTGACTTGAAAATTTGTCACACGTACGTGAGGGGGCGTGTGAGGATGTGAAGGTAAAATAATCTCACATCGGTGAAATAAGAAACCTTGAAAGGGCTTATAAGAGGTTGGGCTGCTCTCCATATTGCCAATTGGTTTTATGGTGGAACCTCAACTTTCTTCATGGTATTAGAACATGTTAGCTCACGTGTGAAGCCCAACGGCCACTCGTGCTCCACATCACCCAATTCATGTTGTCCACATGTTTGGCTTGAAAATTCACCACACTGGAGGGACGTGTGAGGATATGAAGGTAAAACAGTCTCACATCGATGAAAAGAAAAACTTTACAAGAGCTTATAAAAGATTAAGTTACTATTTATATTGCCAACTAATTTTATAATAAAACTTCAATTTTCTTTAAAACCATCTCTCAAGAATCTTTTGTCAGTCTGAATTGAAACGAAAAACACAAAATGTAAAAACTGGATCGATGTGTATGTTTTAGATACTTTATCTTTGTCACAATGCTAAATAAAAGCAAAACGTGATGCACGATTGTGGCCTGTAGAATTATAAAGTAAAATAAAGGCATGGAGAAAAGGTAGCAATAATGGGCATCGAATGAAAAGGATATTGCACAATAACCCTAAAGTAGCTCGTCCAGAATTCAAAGGGTGAATTTTCTTTAGAAGTGTTCTTTTCCCGCCCTAGGGAGAGCTTTAAACAACTGAACACATCGACGGATTCTCTCTTATTTTTGTTCCTTAATTTGTGGTACGCAGGCTCAACCTTACTTCATTTTCTATCTCTCGATTTTTTATTCTATTATCTCGCCTAGCAATTTTTTCCTTTGGAATTTTGGGCACCATTTGTTACTTTTTACTAGTTCGAACTAAATTAGCTTCAGGAATTAAATTTAATTAACTTGGATTAAGCAGTATAAGAATAGCGAAGTATTTAGTACAGCGCCAAACTAAGCTACATACTAAAATATTTTTAGACCCAAATTTTTGTTTTGCCATATTTAATTCATTTTTATCTTTAACAAACAAAAAAGCTATTATTTTAGGTAACTATTATTGACACTCCAAAAATGACGCAGCCAGAAGATAAACAGAGGGATCCTCACGTTCACCCTTAATGATTCATCTAGAATCCACCAGAAAATTGAGAGGGAATTCTCAAAGACTGTATTGGTTAATCTGGAATACAAAAGATGCTCCTAGAGCAACACTTGCATTGCCTATTTATTCTAATTGTAATACACCAGATTAATTATACATATTGAATGCTATTTAAATCATGGTGTGTAACTCATGACCTTTTGGTCTTCACCCTGCGCCTATCAAGCTGTGCTTCAAATTTGCCCGCTAAACGTTCTACGTCAAAAAATCTAATTATACACTCCTTATAAGATGATTTTTCTTTCTAAATATAGAAAGTTTAGAGTGTACAATTAGATTTTTGGAGTGCCAATAACAATTCGTTTATTTTATTACTTTTTTACCCAACTATTTTTCTGCCATCACGTTTTAGAAGAGAGCCAAATTTTTGTTGTTGTCAATCTCTCCATCTCTCCCTCATCACTTCCTTTCACAACTTCATAATCGACTGCAAATCTTCAAAATCAAACCACAGAGCAAGAAAGAGAATGAAAATTTAGGAGTTGGGCTTAGTACAGAGGTTGTGGTGCAGGTATATTCAAGAGGGAGAGAAATTAAATTGAAGCAAAAAGAGGGGTTGGGATAACGGTGCAGGGATGGTTAAGGGCGGGGTGTGGGAGAGGGGAAGGGTTTGCGATCAGGGAGTCTGGATCGGGTTTTATGTTTCCTGGGTTTGATCTACGCTCGCATGCCCTTTCCTTTCTAGTCTAGCTTAATACCGAGCTTTTACTCGGGACTGCTTAGCGTGATTTAGTGAGGTGCGGAGTCTAGGCAAGTCCGGCTTAGTCTCATTTAAGTTAGTCTTGGTTATACCAAACATGGATTAGTAATCCTAGCTAATCCACTCTCACCTAAGAAGGTGAAACGAGTAGAGCCTTGGTGCCTAAAATAATTAGTTTTTGAAAAAAAAATATTTTAATTTAGGCCTAGTCAACCGTGTCACATTTGAAAGAAACCCACCTATCTAGACTAGGAAATATAATTCATATAAGCAACCCGATGACTAGGATAATAATACAAGTAAGCAAATTAGAGGGCAAAACTTTCATACAAATTACACAAAAATGCCATTGAGAGCATATAATACCCGGGAGACAATATCCCAATCTTATGTTGCCGTTTCAAATTGTATTTTTCTTCTTCAAACAGGGGCCATAATTGAATGTCTCTGATTATACAATTTTTGAATTCAAACACTCAAACCTACGATTAGGTTTACAAGAAATTGAGTGGTTTTCTAGATTAGATCCCCTTTCTGATTTCTTCAAACGTTAGGAGTCTTATGGTCAGGCAAATTATCAACTACGACTGTTTAATTTGAAAGTTTAGATCCTTTTTTGTTTTCCTTCCTTTTGGATAGGTGATTTTAAGGTTGCAAGGTGAGAAGTTCTACATTCTTTTTATTTATATAATACAATTATCTATATACAATAAGGTCCAGATATTGATACAATTCCTCTAATTATTCTTTGTAATACAATACTTCAGTAAATTTCTACGACCTTGATGCAAGGCAAGGATGAAGTTCTACATATATTTGAGGCATGGAGTTGAAGAGTTGGTTGTGTTTCTGTTTTTGTTATTTTGTTAAGAGTCCGTGTGAGAGAACACATTTTTACAACATCTATGTAAGGCAATGATGATGGAGTGCTACGATGGAAAAGCAAGGATAAAATTCTACATTTGGAAGGGAAAAAAGAAGTATTGAGTTCCTCTATTTGTTTTTTTTTTCTTTCTGCAATTCGAATCAACTCTCTTTGGTAGCTATTGGAACCAATTTTGCACATCTCCACGATCAAAGGTCATCTGCGAATCCGGCCACCTGTAAAAAAAGAGAAAAATCGTGAATAGTTTAAGGTACTGGTGGGGTACCGGCCAAAGGCCTTCGGACGATCAAGTTAGTAAGTAATTAAGACTCAAGCAGTGAACAAGAGAATAAGTAAAATACAGAGTATGCGTAGATTCCGCTACCAGATATTTGCCCCAGATCAGGATTTATATAATTGTTGAGAGAGAGACCTTTTAGGATACTTAGATCCGTATTAAACAGGGAGAATTCTAGAGAATATCTAGCAATAGATATTGTTCTCGTTTAGGAGTATGATTACTTGCGGCGCATGTCAATCCCTAGATTGTAGGAATCTCCAAGACTAAGGAAACATATCAGATCCTTGAATGTCAAATGTTGGTTATACGAAAGATTGTGGAAGAAAAAAAATGTAGAGTTGGAACACTTACTAGGGAGAAAGAGGAACGGGAAAGTAAAAATTAGGGTTCTTTAGATATAGGCCCTTGTAACTCTTGTTTTCCAAACTTAAACCCATCTATCTTTAAACATTCAAATAAAACCCAAAATTCAAACTTGTTGACATGTGAGAAAATAAGTAACCTATTATTACAAATTATTTACAACTTATGCCACAATACCCTAATTATGTTAATGAAGCAATTTAACATTTTAAAATTCAAATAGTAGGTGCACTATTTGTGGGAGTGAAAATTTGTATTCTTTCAAGAGTTAACTTCACAATTATAAATTTATAGTATGCAAATAATTTACCTATACTTTTTATGTAAAATATAGTTAAATTAATTTTTAATCAAATAACATATATATATAAATTTATTTATATATATAAATTTATATGTACTAATTAATTTACCTATATATAAATTTATTTATGATTAATATTTATTAATATTTTATATGCAAATAATTGACCTATATTTTTATGTAAAATACAGGTAAATTAATTTTCAACCAAATAACATTTCTTTATTTTGTAGGTAAATTATATTGCATGAATTTTTACATATATTAGACATGTTTTTTTTTATTATACATGTGTGTGTGTAAAATAATTTACCTACATTTTTATGTAAAATATAATTTTCGTGACATTAATTAAGCATGTATTATTACATATATTAGGCATGTTTTATTGTTATTATATATAAGGCAATGAATTTGTAACATTAATATTTTTTTTCTTTTTTTTTTTTGGAAAGTCATTAATTCTCTCTTACTACCTGTATGGAATTAATTGTGTACATCAAACATTCAAATATGGGTATTTTAGGCATCCAAAAAATTTAAAATGTGTAAAGTCAAACATAATTAATGAATTTGCTTATGTGGAGTCTAGTCAATGGGTTATATTTGAGTAAAAAACTTATGCCGGGTTTTATATAGAAAAATTAAATTTCAAGGGCTAAAGTCATATTTTCAGTAAAAATTAAAGAAAGGGTTGAAGATATTTGTTTTTCATTTCCACAACCTGCTTGGGTGATCTATTTGATAGGGAATATATTTATGAATTTATGATTTCGGGAAGAGAAAATATTACAATAATTTACGTATACAACATACCTACAAAAGGGAATAAAAGCATTAATCATGGCCCCTAACTAATGCCATCAACAACAAAGAAAAGATATGAGAAAAAAAAAAAAACCATTAACACAGGAAATTAAATGTTCAGTCAAATTTGAACTGAAAAAATTAATCTGAGTCATCAACTCCAAAAGGATACTATTCATACGTGGAAGGATAGTCAAAAAGTTTAATATGAAAATGAGAAATTATTGGGTTTTTCCTAAAATATAGTAACACTTTTGGACTAAAATAAACTTTTCTATTTAAGAAAAAATAGTGTTTAAAACATATCATTAAAAAGAGATTAGGCAGAATGTTAAGATGAATAAGGAAGATGAATTGAGGAGGAGGAAGTTGAGAGAAAACAGAGAGAATTATAATTGTATTTCACTGATGTAGGACTCGTTTGAAAGTTCTTTTAAAATGACAAAAAAGGTTTTTGGTGAAATTATTTTTGGGTTCCAAAGGCACTTTAAGTGCTTCTAGTTATGTGCTTTTTGCAGGAAACACTTTAAATGTTTTTTCAGTATTCACTTGCATTTTTAATAAGAATTGGTTCAAAAAACACTTTCTTCAAAAACTATTTCAGTCATTCTAAAAACACTTCCAAACAAGCTCGTATTATTGTTATCGCATTATATCTCTCCTTACAACATTTACATAACTGCCACTTTACCAATACTATACTTAGCAAACACAATGCTCAAACACTTACTATATATCATCCAATAAAACAAAAACAATTGTGTCATTAGACAACCCATATGCTAAGAACTAAAAAGTACATGTCTAGAATGCTGAAGTTTCAAATCATTGAGTAATTTCCAAGATATATTTTCAACTTCAAGAAGCACTGTATAACTAAGAGTTCCTTTAAAATAGAAATAGAGAATTATTTTCCTCACTTTCATTTTCAGAAAAGCTTTATTGTTCAAATCAAATGACCATTTTAGAACCTGCATGAAATTAAATCGAGTGGCCTATGTACAAATTCTCAGCCTACATTATTCAAAACTCTTGTATACATAGAATCCTCTAGCCTCTCACAACCTCTATTTAAAACAACAGACATGATAAAATAAAAGTGTGTGAAAGATTAAAAATGAAGTATGTTTTTTATTAAAAAATAAATAAAAATAAAAACAGAGAGAGAACTATATCTCAAGTAAGGGTATTTCAACAAAGCAAAGATCTTCTGTGATGCCTCTGTGAGTCTTTTCGACCCCCAAAAGAATGGACTGTCGTGGCTTTATCACCAGTTGATCACCTTTTTCAAAAGAAAAAAAAAAACCAAGCAAAGATCCTCCAAACAACAAATCAAGAAAAGAAAATTGTTCACATTGCAATTGATTCAACAACTTAATGATTGATTGGAGACAAAGAAAATTTCAAATTTCAAAATGTCATACCTAATCACCCTACCAAATGCTTGTGGCCGGGTGTTTAACTTCACTATATGATCTGCCCATATGAAAGTTAAAGACCACAAGCATATATACATCAACATCAAACCCTAATTTCGGGACCTACAGAGTTTGGATTCTAAGGGTAAAAGGAAACAACAGAGACAAGAAACGCTCAACATCAATAGTGATATGTAATATATGATATTATCTGTATTTTTACATTAATAATTGAATAGACCGTAAGCCTACTCCAATATATATACTTTGCTCATATGTGGCATCATGTAATTATCTAATCAACTTCCGTAGTCAAATACAATAGTTTTCCGTACTCATTATATGCCGTACCTTCTTTTCCACAATAGATAAAACATAAAAGTTGAAAAGAATGTGTGTTGTGTATGTAGTTTGGCTAAGCAGCAAATTGGGGATGTGAGAGAACGAGGGAAATGGAATCTTCCTAGAAGTTGGAAGAACTTGGCCTTTCCTTTTGTCACCATCGATTACTCTCAGCCTCTCAACCTCTCAACTTGTGTTGGCTCCTTTGGTATATTTCATATTTGATCTACCTTAACCCACCAATAAGAAAATTTGGTTTGTTCCTCAAACTAAAATGCGAAAATTTTTATAAGAAATTTAATTTCATCTTTCGGCGTATGCCTATGATCATTTCAATTTCTAGTGCAAGTCAATTCAAACAATCTCTTCTTCAACTAAGGTCAATAAAAACAATTTTCTTCTTTAATTGGGGTCTTTATTGACATTTTCTTAAAAGCACACAATTTTTTTTTTAATATAAAGATATTATTTACACTAAACGGGTGGATGATTGGATTAAGTCACACAATGGGTTTGCCATAGTAGTTTGGTACCGAACATGTTATCTATAGGAGTCAAACTTTAGGTCTTTTCACTTACAAATGGAGAGTACCATTAGTATTAATTAACAAATGTATGGTGGAGATTGGTCTAATTGATGTAAGTTGTTAGAAGGTTATAAAGTTAGTTAGTTCGTAAACTTGAGAACTAAGCAATTGGTGTTCTCTGTTTTGTGAGTATAATTTGTAAGTACTCTCATTTTTTGTAATATGTTCAACTCAAAAGATATCAATATAAGCTTTCATTCCTTCTAAACCTTTATCATCTTCTCCGTTGTTTCTCTGTAATATGGATATATAGTTTGCATATAGTTAATAATTAGATCATAATACTAAGTGATAAAAATAGTTTTCAATATTGATTAACTCAATCTTAATGTTGAAAATACTTTCTGATCATCTTTTGCTACTTTCCTTCAAAAGGGTCAATAAAAATATAGTACAAAAAATAATTAAATGCCTGCAAAGAGACCAAAACTTAAATCAATCCATGACCAAACTTCTGTCAAGCTTGAATCTTCTACTTAATTTAATTTATATTACAAGTTTAAGATTATTTTGTATCTTTGCGTTTCACTATATAATAACATTATTCAATCAATTATATTTGGTGAAATTAAAGAAAGCAGAGAAGTGTAATCACCCATATATTTGATTTTAATTATAATTTAAGAAAAGACATACATAAAATCAATTTTGACATATATAGTTTAAAGATATGTTGAAAATTTTCTCAATATTTTGAGTGTTTACAAAACCATTAAAAAGTGTAAAACCCTAGAAGATATGAGTCTTCAGTCCCATCATCTATGTGCATGGCATGATTCGTTTGAAAGTGGCTGCATTGTTTTCTTTTCACTTTTCATGGCCATTTCTGTATATGTTATTTTACTCTTTTCCTCTTAGTGGAAGGTTCCTTAAAACAAAGGTACAATAAATTGAGGAAAATTTTGAGTGGTAAGTACTATTTAATAGTCTGGTCATTAAATGGTTTCAAATTAATTTGCGGTGATGCCTAAATAAATCTTGAATCATTCAATAGTTTGATCATTAAATGGTACATACCATGCAAGTGTAACCCCAATAAACTGTATATAACTACAAATGACTGATAAACTACAATTCAAAACGTAGTGTTACTCCAAACCTGGGAAAATAAGAAGGGTCCAAATCCTCCTACTTTATAGTTTCTTCTCCATAATAATTCATCAAAAAGAAATGGGGCCATCCCTACTTGTCACTTTACCAGTTTTGAGACTGAAGAAAGTTAAAGTTCCACCATAAAATTAATTGGCTATATAAGGAGTAGTCCAACTTCTTATAAGCCCTTGAAATATTTCTCCTTTCACCATTGGGAAACTCTTTTACCTTCACGTCCTCACACGCCCCCTCAAGTGTGGTAAATTCTCAAGCCAAGTATGTGAACAACACGAATTGGGTGACGTAGAGCACATGTAGTCGTTGGGCTTCACACGTGGGCAACTTGATCTGATACCATGAAGAAAGTTGGGGTTTCATCATAAAACTAATTGGCAATATAGGGAGTAGCCTAATTTACTTATAAGCTCATGCAAGGTCCTTCCTCCCATCCATGTGGGATTCAAGCGTCGACAACAAGGTATCAAAGCAGGTTATTGTCCCATGTGTGAAGTCCAATGATCACACGTGCTCCACGTCACCCCGTTTGTATTGTCCACGTGTTAGGCTTAAAAATTCGCCACACGTGAGGGGGGTGTTGAGAGAATGAATCTCTTATTAATGGGAGAAGGGACCTTATATGAGACTATAAGTAAGTTGGACTACTTCTCACATTGCCAATTTGTTTTATAGTGGAACCCTAGCTTTCTTTAGAGATAAATCTTGTAGTTTCGTGAAATAATTAAGAATAACCTTCCAAACTTAAGAATTATTTCCAAGATATATAATATAATTAACTCACAAACAAGTCTAATAATTTAAACAAATTGTGTGACCCCTCAAATATTTTAATTATTTTTTTGAACTTGAGAATTTCCCTCAGAACAAGCTATACAGATAGTACTATATATATCCAATTTTTCATCAAGTTATGGGAATCTCATGACCTGTGAATTGTGAAGAGTAGGAGTGTAGGACCCTTGTTTTTAGATATTCCTTCTTAATCTTAATTCTGATAACATAAAAATAAAAAATAAAACAGTTGTAGGATTTTGATGCAGAAGAATAATCAGCAGTATAAACTTTGTTCCTTTATTATATCGTTCACATTATTCTTTTCAAGACGTGGTGCACGAGGCTAGTGGCTAGCTACGAGTAATTTAGTATAAAAGAAGTTGAGACTTTATTTTATTTTATTTTTAATCAAATACAAAGTTGAGATTTAAGGGCTAGTTTGGTATTGCTGTATTTAAAAAAAAAAAATTACTTCCGTTGTGCTGTAAAAATAATCAGTTATGAAATAAAGTAATTAAGTGTTTAGTAAAAGTGCTTTGAGTCTAAAAAACAGTATCAAAGTATTTGTTAAACTTTTATATAAAAGTATTGTGAATATGTATAATGACCAAAAAGGACACTATTCATTCATATATTTTAATATTTTATTATTAATCCACCAATTATTTTCTACAAACTCTCTCTTTCTAGAAGCACGTTCAGACTCTCTCTCTCTCTCTCCTCTCTCATTTCTCCGTCCGATTCTCATCTCACATCTCCCTCTTCATAATCCTTTTCTCTCTTTTTTATTTTCGTCTCATTCTTCATCTTTGGGGCATGCAAATCAGTTGCTGAAGAGATGGTGAACTCCCATTTTCTCTCTCACTTTCTTTATGCGGTGGTGTCTTTGGATGCTGAGAAGCAACAACTCACTGTGCCAAATTTCAAACCTCACCGAACGGGCAATCGTAAAATTGACAACTCAACATGCCCAATTTCCATCAATTATTCATCTCTGGGGAAAAAATATGTTGCTAAATAGGTGGTAAACCAAGAAAATCTCATATCTCTGCCGCCAAATTTTGTCCTCACTCCACCCCCAATATATATTGCTTGGAGAATAAACAGCTGCTTTGAATGTAAAGTGGGTTGTTCTGGTGGCCGACGACGGCGACGCATACATCATTTTCTCCGGCTCAACTTTCCGTTTGTTTGCTTTAGTAGTAAGAGCGATAAGCTTAGCGAGGGGAAAGAACGGAGATGCTAATGATATAATGGAGGGTAAAATTGTCATTTGAAAGTTTCATAAAAGGTTACTATTCACTCCGCCTCCTTCGAAAATAAGCATTGTTTTGAAAAGTATGGGAGACCCTACTTCTGTTTTTTGCTGTTTTTGACCCGCGATTCTGAAAAAAAATCACTTTTCTTTTCATTTACCAAACAAAATTTTGATCTCAACTTTTTTCATAGGCTGCTTTTGAAAAAAAAAATCACTACAACCCCAACCCAACCCTAACTGGGATAGAGAATAACAAGTTTTAAAAATGGTAACTCTGAAATGTAACAAAAACAATTGACATGACATAAATGGTTCATCCTAGGTTTGATTATTTTTTTTTAACTGATTTACAGTTAAATAACATGCAAGATAATTAATAATTTTGAGATTCGGAGAGTTTGAGTAAAATATTTGAAAGCTACTGGATGTTGGGACGATCAATATTAATCAAGTGAGAGCGTTGTTTATCCGTATATATATAATTTGTATATATTAATTTGTTTTCTGAAAGTTCTGATATTCACTTGTACCACTTGACGCATGACCTTTTGTGAATCGTGATCAATTTAGTTTAGACCATCATGTATGTATGATTCAGACTGAAGAATAACCAGCTCACACTAAAGCAAGTTGGAACCAAAGCTCGGGACCATCAAGATCCTAAGTTTGCATCCATTAGTTTTGAACAGTGTTCTAAAAATCTCCGCCTCAAACTTAAGTAAAAGCCCCCGCCTAATACCGCGTAGTCCCCGTCTAATGCCACTAAATACAAACACAAAGATATGGATATGGTCCATGTGGATCCTTCATGAATCACAGATAAAACAAAACGACTTCTTTATTTATTAGCATCACAACAACATTCTTGGTTCTGGGTCCCATTGATTTTTGGAGTTTTGGAGGTAAAAGCAGAACAATTAGGCATGCAAACTCATCAATAAGTTGCTTAAATAATAGAAAAAGACAACAACGTTACTCACGTAGGGCCTGTACAAATTACAGGAAGAAATCATTTTCCGGTTGCTAATAATCTTTGTCTAGTGCATTCAACAGTCCGTACGAGTGTCCCGGTGTTACATTCAAACTCTAATGAATCATTTATATATGGATTAGGGACCACAGTACAACATAATTAAGCATTATGCAAGATATTTCCTTGATATAATAGTACTAGCTAGTTTAGCAAACTCTATGACTCTAGCAATCTAGCTAGCTTGTACGCCTATGTGTTATTCGTTAATGGACGTAAGTATGGAGCTTATAGATTCACATTCATTAACAAGTCTCAATTATTGAACACATGCACGTTTATTATGTCTCAATTATTGATGAATGCATGTGAAACTCACGTGGCAAGTTTATGTATATACGCTGTCAAATCTGAGTCATCGATCTAAAATAGAAAGCTAATCATAGAAGATGATAGTGACCTGCTTCTATATTATCCTCAACTCATCTTGTTCAACAGGGCGATGAGGAATTTCACTTACGATAAGGCATGATTGCATGCTATCCAACTGAGGACTGGCCTTGATTAAGCTACAAATTAAATAATCTATAAAATGTGATATGATCTGTATACAATATGTATACATACAACATATATAATTGAAAATGGATTGGTTGGTCCTACTTTGCCGATTGCAAATGGATTGGTTGGTCCTTAAACTTAAAACTTTTTGCAACATTATTTAAGCTATAATCTGAAGTTGAAGTTGGTCCTATATACTGAACTTGCCAAAATACCACAACCTCAAAAGTTGAAGTTGATTCGACAAAAAAAAAAAAAAAATTGAAGTTGATAAACCATAAATCCCGAGTCACCGGACATACTAAAGAAGGTTAGAACAATGTGTGTGGCTTAATTTAGAAGTAGATCCCAATCATGCATATACATCTATATATAATTTATCCACTTAGAGATTCTTTATTTATTATAATATTTATTTTATTAATAACAAATTACATTCAAAATCCAGTAAAAAAGAACCAGTACAACCATGAGAGGGTACATAAGGTATTCATCCCGCCACAATCATAAGATTATACTGAAAACAAACTAAAAACTACAAGCATAGGTGTAAGAGTGAATGATCATAACCAATTAAGCTATAATCTTCTTGCCACAAATGACCGGTACAAGTCTAGAGAGAGTGCATCAACGTTATATAGAAAATAAGGTATTCCTCCAGCGACAACCACAAAAATAATGCAAATATACGCATAAAGTCCAACATAAACATAAAATAAACTTAAAACTACAAACTTTCGCCGAATCATGTTCATTATTTATTTGTAAGAACTTAAAGATTCATTTGGGAAAAATCGTGGGTGGTACGTGTAATTCAATGGTCCGGTCATTGAATGGTCTCAAATTAATTTGCGGTGGACTCCAAATAAATTTTAAATCATTCAACAATACATACTATTAAATTATCCGTATCATTGAAGTTTGACCCATTAATTTGATAGATATATAAGTACTTTGATAAAGTTTAGGTTTTTGCTGGGAATGGGATTGGTTCCTAGGCTCTTACAAATGGGCCACAAATTGGAAGCCCAATAATATATTCTCCAACTTTGAATTATCCACAAAAATTGCTAGATTTAGATTGAGTGTTTTTATGTACACCCAAATTTCATCTATGCACACCCTTATTTTTCTAGACACATAATTTACTCTCAAACATTTCTTTGGACACCCAAAATAATTTACTAAACTTTCAAGAATACCCTTCTTTTACTTTTTATGAATTTAGTTTTCTCTGGACACCTATTTTTCATTTTCTTTGGACACCAAACAATGTTTAGTTCTTGTGTTCGTAATGCCTCCAAAACTTCCTCATTGAAAAGAAGTATGCTCTCTCTCTTACACAACGCCACAATCCCATTTGAAATTTGTTTCTTTATTTTGATTCCTTTAAAAAAATGCCAATTTGATTGCAATGCATACCATACAGCAAGGTGCATCAATGAGGTGAATACAGTGAAAAAACTAATCAATAAAGTAAAATTCAACAATCACGAAGTTTATCAGTCGCTTGGTTACCACGTTGTTTATTTCAAAACCTTATGAGTGTCCAAAGAAAATAATTGTTTTCCTTACCTTTGTGGTAATTTTATATATAGGTATTAGAGTTTTTTTTTTTAAACAAAATTGATAGGTGAGACGAAACTTGAGTGTACATAAAACCACTCTTTAAATTTTGGGCTAAATCTAATAAACGTTTCTTTTAAACAAAATTGATAGGTGAGATGAAACTTGAGTGTACATAAAACCACTCTTTAAATTTTGGGCTAAATCTAATAAACGGGCTATGCAATCTCGAGCCCAACTGAAGAATAATTAAAATGCAGCGTTTGGGACCCTAAAACGTCCAGAAGAGCGACGTTGTCATCTCGTTTAACCAAACGCCACTTGGACCACATTCGGGGATTCGAGCAGCAGGCGAGGTGACCCACGCCGCTCCATCGCTCACGCGCTCAATTCCAAAACCCGAGAATCCCAAAAAAAAAAATCTCTCGATTTCATCTCTCTGTCACTCTTCGCAGCTCCGAGAGAGAGAGGATTGAGTACTCTCCCAATCTCTCTCACTTGAAAGTTTGATTCGAAACCGCCCCCTGCAATCGGTAAGATCGTAATTCGCTTTTGTTTTATCATGTTTGATTGCTTCACTTTTGATTTGGATCTTGCGGGGTTGATTTTCCGGACCTGCAGCTCAATATTTCAGATGGGGTTTCTTTTTTGTTGTTAAAGTTTGGATCTTATTCGAATTTTATGTAAATTATGGATTGTTTAATTGGGTTTTTGGGGTTAATCCCTGTTTTGGGGTGTGAGAAATTTTGTAATGTTTGGCTGATTCTTGTGCATATTCTGCGTATTTGTACTCATACGTGTAATGGTAGATGCATTAGTGATTAGATGAATCCCAAAACATAAAAAGTGATTAGTTTAATTGCAAGTGCGGTAAAAAAAAGTCCAGTTTCCTGATGAATTTACTGTGTGTGTTTTCTTCAGGTCTGAGTTTTACTAATGCCTCAGTGTATCTTCATCATGGTTGCTTTGAGATACTGTTACAGTAAATCTTAGTGATGATGTGTTAGTGAGACAGTGGTGGTGAAAATGTTGAATTTTGTATCTAGCTACATAGCTGGAAGCGTTGGATTTAAAAATGATTCTCTAAAGCCGATGCAAGCAGCTCTCGAATGTTCTGATGACGAGGGTTCTTCGGTTGTTGGCAGAGAGGAAGGACTAGAGTGCCCCATATGCTGGGAATCCTTCAACATTGTTGAAAATGTGCCCTACGTTTTATGGTGTGGCCATACCCTCTGTAAGAATTGCATTCTGGGACTGCAATGGGCGGTTGTTAAATTCCCCACTTTACCGATTCAGCTTCCGCTTTTTATCTCCTGCCCGTGGTGCAATCTATTGTCCTTCCGGCTCGTTTACAGGGGAAATCTCCGATTTCCTCGCAAGAACTACTTTCTTCTCTGGATGGTTGAGAGCATGAATGGTGATAGGGGACCGAAGTCTAATTCTACTTTCTCTGGTGATAACCAGTCAGTCTGGCCGGCTAATGGAAATGTATCCGTGGGAACTCAAGCGAGCCACGGTACCCACAGGAGGGGGCAACATATTCGCCATATCGAGCAATCTGGGTCAAATCACAATCATGGCCCTGTCAATAATTACTTTAGTGTGGAGCACTTGCATTCTTCGATTCGGAAGTCACTGTTTTTCTTCGTTCATTTGACAGCAAAGTTCCCGCTGGTTGTCATATTTCTCCTGATCATCTTATACGTAATACCTGCCTGTGCTGCCATATTGGCTTTGTACATAGTCATCACCGTTGTGTTTGCTCTCCCGTCATTTCTTCTTCTGTACTTTGCATATCCTAGTTTGGATTGGCTTGTCAGGGAAATCCTCACCTGAGGCGCTTTTGGCTTCTTTGTTCACAAGCACTATGAATACAACTTTGCTCCTACGCAATGGTGTGGCGCCTTCTATCCGTACTTCCAGTATGCAATTCGACGACTTACCAGGTTCCGATGATGCAATGTTATTGCCGGAATCATTTCAGCTCTCATAGATGTTGGCTCGGGCATGTTAGTTTCTCAAATTTTGTTCACGAAGATAACAACTTCGTGCTTTTGCAATGCTCTTGCTAGTATACAGTTTAATTAGGTTTTACAGGGTTCTTGTTTGTATGAAGATTTGTGTTGAAATAAATATGTTTTTTAGTTGTATTACTTTTGTTGCAACTTGCAACATAGTTGTCGGTGTTTAGTATGCGAGTAGTAAATTTTGAATGAGATTGTTGAATATGGTTATATTCATTAAGAAATTATTGGTTGTACATTTTTTTTGTAAGAGCTTTCGGGCTCGAGTCGTTAGCATATGCGTGTTTTATTGTTTCAATTTTTCGAGATATTATGCATGTAGTTGGTGCGATTGTCGGGCAATGACTTAGTTTAGTTAAAATTTTAACGAAATCAACACATTAGGGACAAATGTAGGTGATTTACAGTCTAATTTTTAACAAATTATTGTCCTCGAATTGCAACAATCAGCAAACTAACACGTTTAATATCATTATCCTTGAATTGCAACAATCAGTAAACTAGCACGTTTAAATTCGCAAGAATTTAAACTACATTCGAAAGAATCGAAACTCCTCGACCCTTCCTCCTTTTCCCGTCAAGAATTTATTTATCCAATAGACAAGAAAAAGTCTCCCAAAAACTTCAAGCATGCTTTCTTTCCCTACCATCCACAATAAATCTAAAAATTCACAGAAAATCCATATCAGACAATCCGACTGGATCCTCCACGTGTCAAAAGGACAACCTGGTATTGCAACCTATGACTCTGCATTATGTACCACTCCTCTCTCAGTGGTTTGGCTGCTGAAGGCAAAGTACTAACGGAAAGTTTCAGAAAAACAATGGCAGCCATTGCCGTTTCTTCACCAAAATCCACCATTTTTCAGAATCCAATTTCTCTCAGAGAGCCAAGTTCGAGTCTTTTTGGCGGGTCCTTGAAGGGCTTTTGTTTCCAAGTAAAACCCAGAAGCAAGAGCAGAAATGCCATCAATTTGGTGGTTGCTGCCACAAACTCCACCACCGCAGCAGGAATCAGTGGCAGCAGAGGCGGCGGTGACCGGTTTTACATCAACTTCACCGGTTTTCCTTTTCCTCTAGGTCCTTTTCTCAATAGAAGCACTACTAGGACTGAGGTCAGCTCATTTTATTCTTCTCTTTTATTCCAGTAAATATATCTGGGGTTGTTGTCACCTGAGAATTACTTAAATTTTGGTAATTATGGATTATGACATGGCAAGGTTATATCTCTATGATCACATTGAAATCCTGATCTTCCGATGTTTTCGATTTTCATGTGTTTTGTATCACTCTTTACTAGAAGCATGCTTATTACAGCTTATCAGATAGTAGAATAAAAATCAATGAAGAGAGAAATTTTCACAGCTGAATGTTTAAAGACGGCCTTGTAGATTTTGATTTCTTGAACAACTTATGTATCGATCGAGTAATCTGGATAGTGGATACACAAAGCACTATGATATGATTGTTGTGATTTCCGCGGAGTGTACAAAGATATGAACTTCGAGTGCACGGAATTTTATTCTGGATGGCCAGAGTGGTTGTATGTTCTTGTGAATTGTAGCTTTTGCAGTAAGTTTACTCTCTTTTCCGTGTGTTCGTAGGCTGTGAAAGGCTGCATATGGTTATTTGAACAAGAGCAAGCATTAGGCTTCAGCAGTGTGTCAACCAACATTAGAATGACAGTCATCAAACTAAAATCCGGAGGATTGTGGGTCCATGCGCCCATCGCTCCAACCAAGGAGTGTATTCAGGTTATATCTCACTTACAATTCTAGCCATCTATAACTTTTTCTTGCTGAATCTTCTCTGCGTATCTGTGTAATTCTCCGTATCCGTGCTTTCTTACCAACTATACGTTTCTTATAAGCATTCTCGTCTCTTGCCAGCTTCTGAAAGAGTTGGGGGCTCCTGTAGAATACATAGTTCTGCCTACATTTGCTTATGAGCACAAAATTTTCGTCGGTCCATTCTCTAGAGAGTTCCCTCGAGCTCAGGTATGGGTAGCACCAAGGCAATGGAGTTGGCCTTTGAATCTCCCGCTGGAGTTTTTTGGGATCTTTCGTGCTAAAACCTTAAAAGACGAGGATTTTTCCACTCCATGGGCTGATGAGATTGAGCAGAAAGTTCTCAGTTCACCAGAAGTTGGTAATGCAAAGTGCAAAAGTGCCATCCGATCCGAGACTTCATTTTTATAAAGTTATTGCAAAAACTCATTTTCTTGTGGATATTTAGGTATTGGGCCGTATGTGGAGGTCGCTTTCTATCATAAGCGTTCCAGAACTCTACTGGTAACAGATGCTGTAATTTTTGTGCCAAGACAGCCGCCCGATTGTATTAGCAAAGACTCCTTGTTGGCGTCTGCGAAGAATGGTTTGGCGGTAAAGCTTCTTAGTAAAGGAAAAAAAGTATCTCAAGAACCAGTAGTTGACAACAAGATGAACCGTCAAAAAGGTAGAATCTCCATTCCCCCATTCCAATCCGGAATTCCATTCTGGACTGAATTTTTAGTAAAATGATGATCCAATTTGAGGGTGATCATGTATGATTTTCTGAAATGAATTCTTTTTTGTAGGATGGGAAAGAATGGTTCTTCAAATCTTGTTTCTCGGTCCATCAAATCTGTTGGAACCGAATGCTAGCTTTGCTCAGATGTCACAAAAGCTGATTGTTTCACCCATTGTAAAGACCCTGGTCTTCAGCAAAGTTCCTGAAAAGGTACTTGAATCATTCTGATGCAATTTTGGTCGTCTTTTGGTACCCAAACTAATTAGTGAACTCACAGCATGCCTAACGAAGGCACAAAGGCGTGATCATATGATATTTAGACTTCCTTGTCAGTGTGTGTGCGTGTGTGTGCGCGTGTGAACTAATCAAACCATCACTCTGCCTGTATACTATTACTATGAATAGTATTACATTAACCAAACAAATATGAGAAGAAACTATAGAAACTTGTATGCATTTCAGCATTGTGACAATTTGTGTCTGAAAACAATCAATTTGCATTGTAACAATTCAGGTCAGGGATTGGGTTGATGGAATCGCACGGGACTGGAGGTTCAGGAGAATAATCCCTGCTCATTTTTCGGCACCAATCAATGCAAGCAGGTCTGATTTGTTAGCTGCATTTGCCTTTCTGGATGACCTTCTGGATGAACGCTTTGTCACTCGGCCTTCACTCTCTGTTCTCTTCACATCACTCTTGGGAAAGGCCGCGAGCTACTTCCCTCCCGATGACATGAAGACTCTGTCATCGCTCGATCAGTTTTTGGTCTCGGTGGGAGCTGTGAAGAAGACCGTCTCAGGTCGCAAACGATGACATAACATGGTATGCGAAGTGCAAACTTTCCAGTTGAGATTTCACCTGTTGAATTTTCTTACTCGTGTATACTTAGGGTACAAAGGTTCTTTGGTCAAAAGAAAAGGTAAAAACGGTTATGACTCACAATGTTTTTGTTATTTACCATCCTAAAGTTTGTATTCAATTACCTGTAGTGGAAGATTGCATGATATTATTTATAATACAAAAGCAAAAGGTGCAATACAAAGTTTCTTAGTGTGTTTTACAAAGTTTCTTAGCCTGGCCCTTTTGGTATTCAATGGTTGTAGAAACTAAGCAAAGATTAAAGCCAGTTGTTGGAATTCCCTCATCATGTCTTTCTGTAATAGGTCACATCACCACGTAGTGTTACTAATTCATATGTTATAATATGGATGAACGACAAACTTGATATGTCATGGATCTAGAGTATAGTTTTAATATACAGATCCACGTGATATAACATGAGTCGATTACTAATACTATATGGTGGTGTGACTGTCACACTGAAAAACTTCTCGAATGGAAAGGAAGAACATAGAGAATGGCATGTCCTTCATTTACACTGCATTTATAGGCATTTCTTTTTGCAATTCATTAGGAGGATGCTAAAATCTCAGCCTTTAGATATGAAATTTATTATCTTAATTTTCTCATTTACTACTTGTGAGAGATAGATGAATGGTAGGTAGGAACAGATGACTTGGTAATTTTGTCAATTGTCATGGGATTCAGTAGGCAAAAGCTTCAAGGACAGCAGCAGATCATACAGCCAGTTGTTTCAATAGACTATGAGAATATTTTCCTCTAATGGATGACTTAAGGACCAATTAATATATCTGATAGAGACTAATGAATTGTGATTAGGACATTGATTAACTTGAATATATCAAATCTAGTTTGTCGTTGGAAGGTCAACCCCCCAACTAAATTCTTCTACCAACTGTATTTAGTTTTTTTATTGATCTAAGTGTCATATTAGTTTTCAACTTTTAATTTTCTCATCAATTAATTACTGTGATATAAAATAGACACTAATCAAACTTATTACAAACTTTTGATCAAAAGCGAAATCCGAGGAACACTAAGACCTCAATAGAGGAGAACTAAATTGTGATTTATATACTGTTATTGTCTGTTTATTATCCTTTTGATTTTATTTTTTATTAAAAGTTTATAACAAATAAAGAAATTCTATTTTTATATATTTATTTTTTATTAGTCTAGAGAGTGGGAGAGAATCCAAGGTGACTTTTTTTCTAATATTATATTGTCTCTTTGCTCTTTTTATGCTTTTTCTTTGCTCCAATTTGGCCACAACTTTTTCAAAGCATGCCTCCATCACTGATGCAACCACTTTCTCTAAATTTCTTCCTCCATGCTATGCTAAATGATTAAGGAGTATGACTTTCACCCCCAAAGGAAGCGAACACATCAACTTTGGAAAGCCCACGCGGCCCTCCTCCAAGTTTGTGTGATGCTCTACATCAAACTTTAGGATGCACTTTTCTCTAATGTGGGGAACATGAGAACAAAGTCGTTTCCCACGTAGGTTTGCTCGTCATAAGAGTAACGCCTCGAATGCGCAAGATGACTGTGGGCCGTTGATGGAGTGGATATTCATTCTATAATGGTTTACAGTCGTGTAGTCTATTTAAACGTGCGAATATGTGTACGTGCGAGTATGTATAAATAATTGTAAACTGTTAATGGAGTATATCTTGTAGTGGTTTACATTTGTATAATCCACTTATGCATGTAACGATTAATGTTAGCATTTCTATACTTGTACTATGGATGAGAGTTAGAAAATTTTTGTGTAGATGGGGACGGAGAAGGAAACTCTGGACACCTCATTAGAAGAAACAAAAGAAAAAACATAGGTGGCATGATCTAAGTTCTAACTTAAGAGTAATTGAAAAGTTAGTCGCACCCATTGTAAGCCATTAAAGAGTCAAATATAAAAGTAAAAGCACCGACCTTTTATTTGTTTAAATTTTAAAAAGTTAAAATTAGAATAAAGAAATTATTATCTAGTGATCACTTGCTACACCTTAACATAATATTGTTTAATTTTGACCTAAAAAAAAAACGTTATCTTGTTTGATATTAAATATTTTTTATTGAAGAGTGTTAAATATTAAACACAGAAAAAAGTATAGCAGAAACAATATTTTTCCAGTGTTACGTATAACAACAACAGTAACAAATAAAAAAAATTATTATAATAAATTTTTCTAAGTAAGACTTATGAGTAGATGTAGGAATATTCCAGAACATCGATTTAATCGCACCTAACTTTGATAGGATTGAAATATGCAACTCCCGATCAATTCAACTATCCTAAAAAATAGGGTGTGCCAAATTATTGTATTTATTCCTCTTTCCATTGACATTTCTTCTCCTTCTGTCGTTTCATGCAATTGAAGGTGGCTTTATAAACAAAAATTAAAAATGGGAACCCCCATTTTATATATACATAGTTTTTTTCAAGGAGATCCCATCATTTTCTTGTAGAAATCTACAAAAGTAACTAGACGTGGTGGCAATGCATATGTTGAGTTGTTCATTAGAAGGTATAGGATTTGATTAAGGGGGTATGATATGAAATTGGTAGTTTGGTGTGCGTGTTTTTTTTGTATTTGTGTTTGAATATTCTTACCTACAAATTAGAATAGTTAAAAATATCGCTTGTATAAAAAAAAATTCAACAAATAATTTATAAAGGAGGTTTGTCGCGTTTCAATAATAAAATCGATGTTAATCATGAAAGCAAATTTGACATGCAAATAGTTAATTTAGTTACCCTTTATCATGATGAGTTGATGTGTATAATCCCATTAAAGGAATGAAGATGACAATCGTCATAAATCACTTAATTGGATTTTAAGCATCATCTTTGCTCTCAATCACATTATTAAATTGTTCCATTATATCAACATGATCAACAATGTTGATATATGATTTACCACATGTCATACTAATCAACAATGTAAGATTATCAAAGTATACGAGGCATATTCACTAAATGTGCTTGAATAAAGGAGAACTACATTGGTGTGATACTTGCACACATTTTAAAATTTTATCAACTTTTAATATTTTATATTTAAATTTGATTATCCAACAACTTCCACTCATTTAAATTTATATTGTTACGGCCTATTATTTAAAGAAAAAAAGGTTACGGGGTAACTCTTTTTGTTCCTCCAAAAAAACTTATCTTTCATCTCTTTTGGGTAAATAGTTAAGTTATGTTACCAATTTCAAAAATTTTTTGGTGGGCAAATTAGTTAAGTTACCATTCTTTCTTTTTAGGGGGTAAATAAGTTACCATTATTGGTAAGGTATCTTGATTCATTAATTGTAGAAACCAAAACAAGGAGGTTTCAATCAAATAAAACAGAAACAAAATCTGTTATCTTAGCAACAAAGTAAAGTTAATAGAACCAAAACATATATATATATATATGGTAAGATATCTTCAAAAATTCAATGTCCAAAATCCAAAATTTTTCATATTTTTCACACCAAACAATCCCTAATTCTCCCCATTTAAGGCAATAAAAATCCTAACTTTATTCTTTTTTGGCAAGAAATCCAAAGCTTCTACAAAAAATCAAACAACTTCCTCCCAAAAATCACAAATCAATCTTTGAGTTTGGGATTTTGGAATTTGGATTTTGGAGCTTCCCCCCAAAAAAGCTTCTTTGTTTCAACAAACAAAAAAAAGCTGGTGGGACCCAAACCAAATTCCCACACTTGTATTTCCCTCTCTTGTATTTTCCTTGGATTCTATAACAAACGCGCAAAGCGCTGAGTAAAAAACCCCACCAAACCAAAACCAGAAGAAAAACTAGAAAGAAACAGTTGCTTGCACGATCTCTGAAGCAAAACCCCTCACACCCAAAAAAGAAGAGCAAAAAGGAGTGCCCTTTACTCTCCTCTCTCTCTCTCTCTCCTCTTTTTTCTTCCTCCTCGAGCAGGCCTCATTCATTCATCCGTAACCTTTTCCTTCGCTTTCTGGTTGAGTAGCAGACGATAAAAAGGTATGATTTCTCTCTCCTCTCTTTCTCTAGGCGTTTCTGAAGCTGTGAGAACCCTATTTCAATCACTTTTTGGCACAAAATGCGAGATGGGTTTTACTCTTTGACACAAATCATGAACTGGGTTCGATTAAATTTGTGATTTTGGTTATGGGTTTTGTGTAATCAAAGCTTCCACTGAGCTCTCAGTTGTGGGGTGCGTCTTTGTTTTCTTAATCTTTAGAGGTTTTGGGATTTTGAGATTTTCTTTGTGGGTTTTGTTCATTGGCTTGCTTGGTTAGGAAGTTTGTGTGTGCTTTTTTTAATCTTGTTCAATTTCTGGCGATGGGTTTGAAATTGCATAATGCTATGATCTTGGTTAATTTATTATTGTTCGTGTAGTTGGAGGCTTCAAGATAATTTTCTGCTACTTCAATTGGTTCTTCCCTTTGAATGCAACCCAAAAGTTGCTGCTTTTTAGTTTATGTCTTCTCCCCATCATAAAAGTTAATTGAATTACAGCCTTTTCTGGGACTTCTTCTTTAGCCGAATCGTCGTTTTTGGCATTGGGAATCGGTTGTTAGGGGATTGTTTGATAATTAGGATGTTAATTGCAGATGCCAACTGATTTTAGTTACCGATTTGTTCTGTTAATCTGTTTCTTTTTTCGGTTTTCTCTACCATTAATAGCTTGCCAATACTTTCAACTGTGCTTCATTATGCGATAACAAAGTGATTACATTGCTGTACTTTGTATTTAAGTGGATTAAGATGGCATAAGTAAGTTTTAAATTCAACAAAAATTGCGAAATCAACTTGAATATCTAATTTTATATTTATTGTGGGGTAGATTACTGTTTATTTCGCTAATAATAGGTGCGGAATTTGGTACGACAGATGTTGGTAATTTGATCTCAATGTTTAATAAATCTTACCAAACTGATTTTATGTATGAGTATTATCGATCTCACTTAGTAGTGGTGTGAATGCGTAACCTTTTATACCTGTCACCAGGTTTACACTTGTTAAAATTTTTTCCTACTTGAAGCTATCTGTAAGTGCTAATTGCATTAAAGCGTTAACATCTGGTTTAAAAATTACTTGTGGCACTTATAGGTCCGTTATAAACTAAACTAAATTTTGTGACTTTTAGTACCTGTACTGCGTTGATAGATTTCTTATCTTTATTGTTCAATTTGTTTTGTGAATAGTCTTCTATCTGCAGCTCCCTACATTTTGCATTTTTGTATAATTTTGTATTTTTGCTGGTTTTCAGGATTAGCTGTTGTAAGATTTGTCTGAAATATCTCATTCCTTCCGATGGATGATTTGAGCATCAATTTACCAGTGACCCGTGAAATAACAAAACCAGAGGAGCGTAATCCAAGAAGAAATTCGACAGGGAAAATATTCTCGTTAAACACTGGAGAAAAAATTCCCCATTATCTAAGAGCTTCTACTGGTTCCTGTCATGACAATTGTAAATATGGGAGGAAACATGAAGAGGAGGTGAAGGCAAGATGTCCTATAAAGTCCATACCAAGAAGGCTTCCAACAAAATCACCTAGCAGCCAAAATTCAGAAGAGAGTATGGTTATTCCGAAGGGGAAGAATGTGTCGGTGGTCAAGATTAAACCCTCGCCTGATTTGAAAACTCTTTTGCCTGATTTGAAAACCCTTTTACCTGATACCTGTAACATTACCAAGCAGCAAGTGTCAAAAAAATTGATTGACAGCCAAAGTTCTGTTGGGAGTGAGCCTCTGGCCCAGAGGAAGAAGACATCATCAACCAAGCCCAAATTGCCATCCTGTTCAAAACCCCATGTCAACACTGCGCCTAAAACCATGAAACAGGAAGTTTCACCATCTTCTGATAAGCTGGAAGTCTCTTCAAAGAAGGGTTCGATAGTACCCAAGGAAAAAAACTTGTCTACAAAGCATGTCACTTCTTTGACGCCCAAATCTTTAGCGGTAAAGGAGTTGCCCTCTCCTGATACTTCAGGAGGTTTAACTGCTCTGAGAAACCGTGATTCAATGATAGGACGAAGGACAGGGACCTCTTTCAAGATAAAATCTTCAGCTTTGAAGCAAGTGTCTTCTCCTGAATCTGCAGGAGGTTTTAAAGGCAAATCAAGCAGTGATGGCAAGATAGGCAAAAGGGCCGGAGCTTCCATAGTGATTTTGAAGAAAGTATTGCCGTCCCCAAGAGCATCACTGTCCCCCAAACCTTCTCTCAGGACAGTTGCAAGCTTAAAAGCACAGAAGAACAGGCCCGTGAACGTTGTGTCTCCTCTTAAGAACCAGAACAAGATCAGGAAAGCTCAACCTAAGCAAGTCAACAACGAAGAGGTACAGGAGAAGACCTTGTATGTCATCAAGGTTGAAACTGAGAATAGCAAACCTCTGGAATCTGATCAAAACAGAAATTGTGAAGTTGAACCATCGCCACCTTCAGTGTCGACATCACCCAAGTCTGTATCTGTCCAAAACTCTGAGTCCTTTTCATCCCTTGAAGGCGAAGATCAACAGTCAGGATATACAATGAGCGAAACAGAAGCTAGCTCTTTCTCAGAAGACAATGAAGTTGACTATATTGACAATGCAGAGATCCTAGGCGAGGATGGCAAAGGGAAACCCAGAAAGTCAGGGGTGGTTTGTTCAGAAGACAAGGATGGCGAAACTTTAAAATTCAGGAGGGGAAAGGTTGTCGACATACAATTTGAGAATACTAATCCAAGGAGGCTCAAATTTAGGCGAGGAATAGTGTTGGGAGAGAACCAAAGTGTCAAAGCTGGTCCCCTTAGGCGAAGCTTTAAGAAGAGAGGTGTCGATGCTGATACAGTCAGTACCGAACCTGGTGCAGAAAAGGTTGTTTTGAGACACCAAGATGTTCAGGGAAAGAAGGATGAAAAAGGTTTGTTCAACAACGTGATCGAAGAGACAGCAAGTAAACTTGCTGAAACCAGGAAGAGTAAGGTCAAGGCCTTGGTTGGTGCTTTTGAAACAGTGATCTCACTACAAGAGCGCAAACCTCCTGCAAACGCTGTCGCTTGAGTTGGGAAAAGAATAATGGAGAATAAACCAGAGCTTGTAATGCGAGAATTTGAGTTAAACAAGCTTATGGATCTGCAAAACTGTAAAGGTAGATTGCTTCCATTGGCGTTAGATGGCCTCGATGCAGATTTGAATGCGAGTCTTTCATGCTTAGAACTTAACATACCTCATTTATTTTTTGTGGAGAGTATGCATTTTGTTACTTTTCTCTTGAGTTTCATACCAGATACATGTTTGACTGTGAATAAAACAATTACAGAGCTGCTTGCTGATTAGTTGTAATATCGTTTTACTTTGTTCTTAATAAAGTTACTATTAACTGTAATTGTGGTTTGTTGGGTTTGACAGACTGGTTGGGTTGCTGGATTTAGATTTTCACTTAATCGCAACTCACACACACGCATGGGCGACTAACTCTAGTAAAATTCCAATGAATCCTACTTATGAGTCTGCTATTAGTATCTGAGAAGATCAAGCGAATAGTTTGCCAATGTCCATGAACTCTTAACACTCTTTCGATTTTTCCCCTCGGCTTTGAGTTTGGTTTTGACCCGCCTAATATTTTATAACGTGCCAATTTATCACATCTTCATTTAGTTTTTCCTACATGAATGAAAGAAAATAACCTTCAATTTGACGGTATGAGATCATGCAGATTTTTAAAAGATTAAGAAAATCCGATTTAAAGTCTAATAAGATAACTAGAAGAATCTACTAAACGATTTTTGCACACTTCTCTCTTTCTGCATACCTGATTTATTAATTCTTACTTGATTTATTTCATCTAAATACTAAAACTAACAAAGAGCATTTAAAAAGAAAAACGATGTGCGGAAATTATTTTTCTTATAATAATTACGGCATAAAATTAAAGCAACACAACTAAAATTCTTTAAAAGAAGCTAAAGCAAAAGCTTTCTTTGCCGGGAGGAAAATTGTGCGCGAAGAATATTTTTTTAGCGCTTTTTGAGCGGAAACAGTAAAACTGTAAAAACAATGGGCGTCGCTTGTCTTTTCACGACTGAATGACAAATAAGATGGTGGGGGTCCCCACTGCACAATCCATAATGCCCGCCACCTCCGCTTGCAATACGTGGCGCGAGGTAGTTCGATGTCGTCACCCATAAAGCACCGATAGGTCGCTGTAACATTTCCCACAGCAAATTGCAAATTCTTCTGTTTTGGAAACCAAAGGCTTCGTCTATCTGGTCTCTCAACCAGTCTACCAGATACGATTTTGGGTTTACTATCAGTACCTCTGTCGCTGTATTTTTCGTTGGACGAGTTTGCCCCTGAAGCAAACCCAAATTTCCCGCCGCTACCTTTGTTGCGAAATGTAAATTTCTTCAATTTCCTTTTATATTTCTTCTGTTACTTGTGAAAACCCTAATTTCTGTTCGATTTTGCAGAGTTGGGATTTCTAGGGTTTTGGAGCCATGGCGAAAAGGGGATTTGTGAGCTGCGCATGTCTGCTGTACGGCGACTGATGAAGCTTTCTGTATCCAAATCCTTCATGAAGTAACCGCTGAGGTGATAAATTGGGTCCTCGTTTCGTGTTAATTACGATCTAGTCCACTCTGAGCTGCTTTCCCCTGCGTTTTAGTGGGTTTTGATATGACCAAGGATTTTGCAAGTTCTTAGTTTTCCTTTAATTTTGCTTCTTATTTTTGCGTCAAATTTGTAAATTCCGTACAAGATTAATGTGGGTTTTGTTTGGATTAAGCGGTTGCTTAAATTTGTGGTAGATTTTTTAAAAGTTTTGATTTTTATGCGGAGGGACTTGTGGATCTAATGATTTGGAAATGAGTGGCATGCATTGAAAATTCTTGTTGCGAAGTTTTGTAGTTAGACTTTAAACTGGATAATTCTTGTTTCTCCAAATCACGCAAGCTTTAGATTCTAATGTTGAAATTAACATGCTTTCTGCTATTTGGATGATAATCAATAGTTCGAGTTTGCATATGTTATTTTTATGTCCTCATGAACTATGGTATTGAGATTATTGTACTTTTCGATCTTACTAGGTGGACAAAAGGATTTTATAGAGCAGGTAGACTTTAAAGTCGATAGTGCTTGTCGCTGTTAAATACCTCTTGGTTCTCAGATTCTATAGTTTGAACTAGTGTATGTTTTATTTACTGTCTCATGAATCGCAGGGATTTGAGATTATTGTGTTTTTCAATCTGACTGGGTGGACAAAATGATTCTTACAAAGCAGTATCGTTGCATACACTCAGCAAGCTGTCAATGCACAAAAGGGCATCTAAGTGAAGATGCGATATTCCTTGTATTCCAACAGTTGAATTGGAATCCTAAGTTGATTGCTACACTTTCCCTTGTCTGTAAATGGTTTGATGATCTCGCCAAACGTGTGCTGTGGAAGGAATTTTGCCGAACAAGAGCACCAAAGATGATGCTTGATCTTCAATCTAGTGGGAGTCACAGTGTAGATGGGAACTGGAGGGCACTCGGGAAGCTTCTTATTTACTGCACTGGATCTAAGAAGGGTGGCCTCTTTAACAGCATTCAAATCCCTGGTCACTTTGTTTACAGGACAAGGTTTTCTAGGACATCAGGGAAGAGCTTTCTTTTACCGCAATGCAGAACAGATGTTTTGTATGTCTCTGACCCCTGTGAACATCTTGACCAAGGTGAAGAGGGAGATGTGGGTTTTTTTCGCGGAGTTTTCAAGTCCTTCTCGATGTCCAAGGTTCGGAAGATGTTGATTAAGAAGGGGGCTCAACTTCATCCGACAGAGGTGTGCCCTTACTGCAAGGCTAAGTTATGGAGCATGTTGCAAGCCAAAATGATACCGCAGAGTGCCAGCTGCAGATTGGGAGCTTATGAGGATTGCATCGAGTATTTTGTTTGCCTTAATGGACATATGCTCGGGATCTGTACCCTGCTACCTTTATCTGATTCAGAAGAGGCATCAGAGTTGGAATGATGGTTAAAATAAAAAGTAGGTACTGTTTTCCACCTAGAACTTCTACATTTTCGTTCTTGGAAATCAAGTTATATCTATGGGGAAATTAAGAATTTCCTATGGCAAAACTAGTGTTCCAATATGTGAAACCATGAGAGTATGTTTCGGTACTTGCTTTAGGTTTAAGATGAGCTCAATCGAACGTTCTTTCCATACCAAGTGACTATTTGTCCATTCTTTTTGCTGGACACGTGATACATCTTTTCATCTCCCTTGTGTTTTAGGCAGGTATCTTGTTATTGCAAGCGTAGGTTGGGAAGGTCGGAGATATCGTGAGCTCTTATCGGCTTGTGTCTGTGGAAGCGGAACCATTGCCATTCAATCCCATTGAAGTGTTGAAGCTCCGCCTCTGCCCTGGCCTGTGGTCTACTGTGGAAGTAGTTTAGCCATTTCTTTTTCAACTGTCCTTTTAAATCAAGTGTAGTCACTGAACTATGTAATATGTACATTTATGCATGCTCTATATGTGTAATGTGGGTCGTATATTGGTTTGGTTTGTGGAATAATATTACATATTCGTTCATGATTTTCGATAATTATCGAATCAACTTCGAAATTTCTCCTTGTGATTTCTGGATGTTTGAGTTGCGTAAAGTGCAGTTCAAAGATTTAAATTACGCGTAATAAAAAGGACGGAAAATGATTAAAACTCTTCCTGTATGCGATCTGGGGTTCGGATTTCAAAGTCGGATTATGCAACCAACCTCTTTAAGACAAGATTAGCAACACAAGGATACACGATCAATCTGGTGTTTTAGCTTTTAGCGCAGGATACAAAACAAGCCTTCAAAAGGACCAAAATTCGCAAACATAGATTTCAGTTTCATGTTGCTTACATACCACAATCAGATTACATTATATACATCAGATCATATTCCGCTCATTCCTCCGCTTCAAAGTCCAACCCCGAAATTGTCATCCTACCGATGTTGCTGCAAAATTGAAGTCTCCGGTAAGGGTATGTACAACTACAAGGCATATAAACTGAAACATTTGACAAACATGCAACTTCTAAGAGAAACCGGCATACGATTATACAGAAGTGACCCTGAAAACCTAGATCAAAGGCTTGCAGAAACTAGAAAGTAGATAGATGCCAACTTGTATTCTAAGAAGCACATTCAACGAAAGTTTCTCTAAACAGATGCAGTGATGACATTCGACGAAACAGTAGTCTGATTAACAAAAGTTCTTTGCAAGTAAAAGTTAGGAGAAACATAGGGAATAAAAGCCTTACACAACAGCATCTAGGCCGGCTAATTTGGGCAGAAATTTCCTGATATGATCTTCTGCTGCTTCATCGGATTTCAGCGTCTCACAGTTAAAGGAAACCAAAACCTTGTTCTTCCCATGCTGCTCTTCAACTAGATCCACAACATCCTCCTCCCAACTGCCAACCAATGAACGCAAGCAAACAAAACGCAAAACATGTCATCTACACGCAATGATCAATCACGAAAGGAGTAATTATAAACGAAAACAGAAATTCACAAAATGTAACTACACAAAGTTGGAGTGAAGCAGTAAGAAAAAGTTATTCTTGGTAAAAGGTAAAACGACTACTGTATCAAACTCTCAAGCGCAAAAACATAAAAACATAAAACGAAATGGTTATCAAAGACGGGCTTGTTCATCCAAAGCTTGTATGCAACTTGTAACAAAAATAGGTCAAAATATCTGTAATTAAAGAAAAATCAGCAAGAAAATATAAAATGGATTTTACCCATGAGCATGATCAATGCTCTGCAACCGGGCAGCATCATGCCCTCTGCACTCCACAACTACAACTTTTTCTTTCTTCCTCTGTAAATATATAAAAAAAAAAAAAAAACCC
Organism: Gillenia trifoliata; assembly: GCA_018257905.1. Lineage (NCBI taxonomy): Eukaryota > Viridiplantae > Streptophyta > Magnoliopsida > Rosales > Rosaceae > Gillenia > Gillenia trifoliata. The sequence continues at coordinate 3,718,561 of CM031082.1, forward strand.
ATAAGATAAAAAAAAAAATGAAAAGAGTAAATTTTACACAGTAAACGAAAAATGTAAAATCCATCATACATTGTAATCTATGATTGCAAGCTTGATCAGACGGTAATCCTCGCCCCTGCTGCACTCCTTTTCACATGCCAACTCTGACCAACACGGTAAAACAAATTCCATTAGCAAGCATCGAAATTTACCGGGACAAGAGGGTAAATCGATAAAGGAGTCACCGGTTCCCTGAAGGCCGAAGCAGACGTTAATGGAGTCCTGGCGGTGGATGAAGTGGCCGGAGAGGGACCCACATGGTAAAAGTGCTATTGAAGCCACTCCCTCCATTGCCTCCCCAGAGTTCCCTCCTTTTGATTCCTCCACTTCCACTTTCTCTCCTTCATCTGCCACCGAAAAAAAAAATTAACAAAAATTAGTATAAAGATTAAAAATATCGGAATTTACCCATTTGTTCTTGGAGGTCGGTGGACGGATTACCCATTTCAATTTGTCTGCTTCGCCTTCGGCTTCTCAACTGTCAATTTTCTGCACTTTCTCAAGAGTGTAGTGTTGGCGCGGTACTACTGATCTATCCCATCTGCAACTTTGCACTCAAATATCAAACCACGGTCCCACTGTTGTTTAATCCAACGGTACAGACAACATTGGATTGGTCGAACGGCTCGGATGACTTGCATCTGATCGAAGCGTTACGTAAGGCAGATGGTCACGTGTCTGATTAATCAAACGGTATCTGTCGCCCAAAAAACACTGCACAAACGTGACACTTCACGTGTTTGATGATGTATCACAACACAGACACGAGCTAAGTGATTACGAATATTTATTTTGACATGCATAGAAGTATTTACTTATACTTGATACGTCACTACAGCTATGTTTAAGTCAAATAACGCATTGTTATGTGAAAAAAATTAAAAACTACACCATTAAAATACTAGCATTATGCATGTAGTTAATTCTTTTCCAAGAACACGACGAGATCATGTGTTGAACTACCGCATGTACTAAAAAAAAGTAATTTTACTCTCCTTTTCACTTTCTACACTCTTCTATTTAATCTTGTATTTAATTTATCCCTCGGTTTTCCTTGATGGCTAGTACAAAAGGGCGTCAAGAAGCGAAAAGAAAAATTGCAGCACCTTGTGGGGACTAGCTACAGTGCTCGCAAGCATTAAATGCTCACACCAATCTCACCCTCCTTTCCCCCCTCTCTCCTCTCTCCTCCCTCATTTTAATGGTGAGATCGGTGTAAGCATTCAATGCTTGCGAGCATTGTAGCCTACTCCCACCTTGTGAACTAGACTATCATATGGCCTTTATTCTCACGAATTCGAGAAACGCAACGGCTTTACACTTGTAGGACGTCGGAAAATCGGAGAAAATAGGACGTCGGAAAAATGAAATATTTATATGAACAAAAAGATTAAAGCACATATTGAAAGCTTATAAACTTCTATTAAAAAATATATAAAAAAAAGTCATATACAAGAGAAATCTCCCGACTATAATTTAAGAGTTTGCCCAACTTTGTCATCGTCTATCGAGTCTCCGAGAAAGCTTCTTGGTTCTCTGTAACCAGAGATTCTGAGTCAGTTTCTAACCTCCTGAAGACTAGCTTTTGCTGGGGGAGCTGGCCGTTGGAAAATGCCGTGACCTCTGTGTCTATCGACACGGAGTCTTCTTCCCTAAACTCTCCTCTCAAGATGCCCTTGGCAAGCTCGTTTTCGATATACTGCTGTATCACCCGCTTCACTGGCCTAGCACCGTAGTTTGGATCATACCCAAGATTTCCGAGAAGCTGGATAGCTGCATCGCTCACCTTGATCTTCATCTTGCGGTCTGCGATTCTCTTTTGCACTCGGTCCAACTGCGATAAAAATGTAAAAGATGTGAGCAAAAAATGATGCTATTATACCTATATATACGTCAACGACGGAAGTTACTGAGCCAAAAGCACTTTGGAAATCACCTGTAACTTGACAATACGGCTTATCTGATCGCGGTCCAGGGGCTGGAAAACTATGTACTCATCAACCCGGTTCATGAACTCAGGGCGAAATATTGATCTTGCAGCCTCCATTACCCGCTGCTTTATAGTGTCATAAGCCAACTCCTTGGGAGTGTCGTCATCGTCAGTGTTTAGTATGTACTGCGAACCCACATTTGAGGTCATAATGATGACAGTGTTGGTGAAACTCACAGTGCGACCCTGCGAGTCCGTTATTCTCCCGTCGTCTAAAATTTGAAGGAACACATTGAACACATCAGAATGTGCCTTCTCTATCTCATCGAACAAAATAACTGAATATGGTCTCCGGCGAACAACCTCTGTCAACTGTCCTCCCTCCTCATACCCCACATAACCAGGTGGAGCTCCTATCAATCTCGAAACAGCATGCTTTTCCATGTACTCACTCATATCGATTCTTACAAGTGCTTCTTCCGTGTTGAACATGTAGGAGGCGAGGGCCTTAGCTAGTTCTGTCTTCCCAACACCAGTGGGACCCATGAACATGAAACTAGCAATTGGGCGATGAGGATCTGAGAGACCTGCCCGAGACCGCTGAATAGCTTCAGCTACTGATCTCACTGCAGGATCCTGACCTACAACACGTTTATGCAGCTCATCCTCCAAATGTAAGAGCTTCTCCCTCTCCGATTGTTGAAGCTTGGAAACAGGAATACCGGTCCACTTACTTACTATTTCAGCAATATCACTTCCAGTAACTTCCTCTCTCAGCATGGACTTCCCAGACCTCATATACTCATCAAGCTCTTTTTCTGCACCCATGAGTTGGCGCTGCAAGGAATTCAGACTCCCGTACTTCAACTCAGCCGCACGGTTGAGATCATACTCTCGTTCTGCCTGCTGGATCTCAAGATTTACCCTGTCGATCTGTAACATTAAACAGACTTGTTACTTAATAGCCGATTTTTTTCAAAACTCATCTCATTATCCTCCCATTTATTAATTTTTCACCAAATGATTAGAATTACTTGACTTGGAATATTATATATTCCTTCAACTGAATTACTATTCTTGCAAATTTGGATAAGAAAAAGAAGTGTAGTTCTTTCAAATTTAGAAATTTTTTTTTTTGAAAAAGAATAAATACCTCTTCCTTAATTGACTGAATGCGAGTCATGACAGATTTTTCATGCTCCCACTGCTCAGACAACTCGGATTGTCTCTCTTTTAAAAGAGACAACTCAGCCTCAAGGCGGTTCAACCTCTCTTTTGAAGCTTTGTCCGTATCATTTGTAAGAGATAATCTCTCCATTTCAAGTTTCAACACTGAACGATTGATCTCATCTAGAGCTGTGGGCTTTGACGTAATCTCCATTTTCAATTTAGCAGCAGCTTCATCAACTAAGTCAATAGCTGCAATCGAAGAAAATATTAGGATGCATGTAACATCTCACACAAGTTCATATATAAATTTTGAGTTGAATCAAAGATAGTTCAATATGTTTATTGTATGCATTGTGATAGTATTACCTTTGTCAGGTAAAAATCGCCCACTGATGTAACGGTCTGAGAGAATTGCAGCTTCCACCAGTGCACCATCAGAAATGCGGACTCCATGATGCAACTCATATCTCTCACGCAGTCCCCGGAGTATTGAAACGGTATCTTCCACTGTAGGTTGATCAACATAAACTTGCTGGAACCGACGCTCCAATGCCGGATCTTTCTCAATATATTTACGATACTCATCCAGTGTCGTCGCACCTATACACCGTAACTCTCCTCGACCAAGCATGGGTTTTAAGAGATTACCAGCATCCATTGCACCGTTTGTAGCACCTAAACATAACAATACATTATACATCATCATCTCCCTAAAAGCCAATATCATCATTTTTCAACCAATCAAACCCCCTGAATAAACCTATTACTAGATTTAAAATACGTTAATGGATTTAATTCAACGGACTAAACAAACTCATCAATAAAGGACAAACAGAAACAGAAGAACAAAGATATTAAAAGATTGATCATTAAATGCTTATTCCACCAAAATATATGAAAATAATTTTAATTTAGTAAGCTTAATACCTGCCCCAACAACTGTGTGGATCTCATCGATAAAAAGAATTATCTGGCCCTCTGATTCTGTTACTTCCCTGAGTACTGCCTTCAGCCTGTCCTCAAATTCTCCCCGATATTTTGCCCCAGCAATTAGTGAGCCCATGTCAAGGGATATTAACTGTAAAGGAATAAGTCATGTAAATATCCAGATCTAGCAACCAACTTATCAGAACTGTGCTACTACTTTCCCCATAACCAATTTATCAATAGTAGAGCATATGCACAAGGCGATGCGGGGGAAGCACATATTACTGGTAGGAGGCATCAAACTCAAGATAGAAGCACACACCTTACGATTCATCAGAGCTTGTGGGACATCCCCTTGCACAATTCTTTGAGCAAGCCTGTTGAAGAGCTAGAGTTAGATTGATGTACACAATAGAGATTAAGTTGCTAAAAGGCCTCCAAACAAGGTCAACATAGATTAAGGTTTGTGAAAGCTGTTGAATAACTAATATTACAGATAACATAAGATAAGCCAGAACTGGTTAGCTTTTTATGCGGGAAGCCAATGTCGCTTTCATATCCCTATTTATATGCACATATACACAGGCAAACAACTAGGTACTCACCCTTCAGAAATGGCAGTTTTTCCAACACCTGGTTCACCGATCAGCACCGGGTTGTTCTTTGTTCTTCTGGAGAGAATCTGGATGCACCTGCGAATTTCATCATCTCTTCCTATTACTGGGTCAAGCTTTCCTGTTTTTGCCATAGCTGTTAAATCTTTTCCGTACTTTTCAAGTGCTTCATATTTCCCTTCAGGATCTGCAACACAAATGGAGCGTCACAATTCCATACAACAAGATATTAAAAAGATAGCATAACAAACAAAACGCTGAAGTGGCCATCAAGCACCACGAGAAGACTGCAACAAAAAAGTAATGAAATACAGTACAACCTTGGTCAATAACTGATTGGCGCCCCCTTATGGATTCTACAGCAGATTTCAAAGTTTCCTTGGATATTTGAAAATCCCGAAATAATTGCTTCCCAAACCGTTGATCTTGAGAAAAACCGAGTACCAAATGTTCGACAGACACAAATGAGTCCCCATACTCTTTCTTGTAATCCCTGGCTCGCTGAATCAAGGCTTCCAAATCACGTCCCAACATTGAGCCCGCAGATTCGCCAAGAACCTATTGTAATTAGACAGAAACGGACACAAGTCAATAAGGGTTTCAGCATAAAGACACCAATGTAGAGAATGTTTGTACTATGGCGTCCTATCAGTCAACTGAATACATGTTTCTAGTATCTCATACACCGTCTGAAAACTATGATGGAAACCTCACACCAGCGCCATCTTGCACTTTAACGGCCTCCAAAAGCCGTAATTTTTAATTACAACAGTCTAGAAACGGCATACTCATCCAGATCATAATCTAAGTTTGCAGGGCTCACAGCTATCCTCAGTAATTAATCTACCCTAGGTTTAATTTACTCTCTTAACATCACAATACTAATATCCCATTACGCATTAGTAAATTCAAGAGTGAAACAAACAAGCAATGCCAAAGTTCATAAACAAAACCAAATTCGTGTGCTTAATCATTACAATGAAAATCCGAAAAATACCTTCGGTTGGCGCTGTATATACTTATCGGTGGCTTCGAGAAGCCGGGTATTATCAACCCCAACCTTGGAGAAAATCCGACGAGCAAGACCATTCTTCTGCTCCAAGAGTGCCTTCAACAAATGCTCAGTCTCCACTATCTGATGCTTGTTCTCTTTCGCCACTTCCGGCGACGAAACAATCGCTTGCCACGCCATTTCTGTAAAGTCCTGCTGTGTAATCTGTCACTCAATCAATACCAAAACCCCGTCACATCCACGACCTCTAAACAAAAATTAATAATCCCCAACATTTTTCTTTAAGCTAAAACAGCACAAATAATAAACCATACCCTTCCACTTCCAGTGGAAGCTTCGCAGCGCACGACGAAAGGCCTCAAATTCCGACCGATTCGCCGCAACCCAGTTCGGAACGCACCGTTTGGAGTCGATTGCCGCGAAATTAAGGCCCGGAAGGAGTCGGGTCGGGAATTGAAGCTGAGGGAGTGGTGCGGGCGGGGAAAGACGGAAGCTTTATTGCAGCATTTGGGAGAAACCGATTGGGGAAGATGAACTAGACCGACCCCGGAAACGAACGAGGTCGCCGACGCCATTGGAGGAGCTCGAAGAAAAGGTTGTGATTGCTGAGAGAGCGTTGTGGGAAGTGGGTTCTGGATTTGCAGAGGAGGAGGAAAAGGAGGTTGCTTTGAAATGGTGGGAGGAAGGAGATTTGGCTTTGCGTGGGAATTGAGTAAAGATGTGGACTCTGTGGAGAGCTTTCTCGCAGCTTCCTGTGAAGCGAGACAGTGATGATGAGTGAAGCGAACGAACGAACGAACGAACGAAGCGATTAACGAATGAAGGCTCGAATTTCGAAATTTATATTATTATTTGTCGTCCCATCCAAAAAAGAAAGAGGAGACATCTGGAATCGTCGAGAATTATTTGGTACTTTAGTGTCTATGGTGTCTATGGTAAGCCTACTTCTACGAATCATACACGCAGCGTTGTTTAACGAGTTTTTGGATCTGATGAAATGGGGACCCACGAATTAGAGAAGATCTTCTGTAAAATAATAACTGACAGATTTTCCACCTGTCCAGAACACGAGCCGGTCAGATTTTTCCACGTGTCCAGAATACGAGCCAGTACATCACATGTTATAATAGGACATAGAAATTCACTCATAACAGAAGCTAGAGGACACTATTTGTAGGACGGTATTCGTGGACGGATGAGCGATTGGACTGCTTGTATTATGACATACTATGTATCGGCTCGTGTTCAGGGTATACTATACTAAAAAATTTCTCAGAATAAATTTTGTGGCACGGGTGCAGAGCCATAATGACATCCAGTGCTAACTATTCAATGTCATGATTCAAGTGTGAATTTTTTTACATGTCATTGTATTATTTGCACCAGACGTCACCTCCACCACATGTTTGTGAATCACCATTTGATTTGTGGGTGTTGTTTTTAACTTTTGTTGCACAATCCAAACCCTACAAGAAGACCATGATCCAATTCCAACATACATTTCCTTTTTTTCTTGGACATTTTGGGGTCTCGACCAAAACATGATAAATATTTTTTTTCTTATACAGGAGAAATATTTTTAACCACTTGCTTAAAAATAGGTCACTAAAACCACTTGCTTAAAAATAGGTCACTAAAACCACTTGCTTAAAAATAGGTCACTAATGAGATGTAGACCGAAATAGATTAGTCCGCAAAGTAAGAAAAACTTACATAGAACGAGTTTACCGCCACGTGGCGTTTCTTATCCAATAATGCATTACCCTATGTAATTTTTTCTCCACATGAAAATATTTTATTGTATCGGAACGTCACGTGGCGGTTAACCTATTTCATATAAGTTGCTCTCGCAAAGTAGGCCAGTCAAAGTCTTCCTAGAGGCAAAGTGAAGGTAGCATGTCAAAAATTAAGCTTCTTAATCTGTTATGCTTCATAATCTTGAATACAAATGGGGCTAGGGTTATGATAAACATCAAAACATGCAATGTGAATAAATTTTCGGATCGAATACAACCTAAAAAGGAAGAACACAACATTTTTGAGCTTTACCATCCTCCGGTCCTCCAGTCCTCCTTCATGGTTCGCCTGATTACAAGGCAAATTTCTCAAGTCCTTAAGATCTACACCTAAACTAAAACCCTTGCTTATGACGACCCAAGTTGTGGAGGCATATCATTTTGTTGCAGACACAACGAAGTGCATAACGCAGCACTGTGCCAGCCGCAACCCCGTCAAGAGCTTTGGCAATTCGTCGTTGACATAATATGATTTCCAAGATGGTACGGTTGAAAATTATACATGGTGAATGAAACAAATTCGATTGTAAAATGTGAATATAAATGCAGCACAAGAACTCTTTACATAAAAATCTTAGATATGAATGCGTGATGTAGCATAGTCTTAACAGCAAATAAAGTATGATGAACCTGCACCAAACCATGACATGTGACAAGAAGCCTGCATAATTCCAACGGAGTTGAATCCCTCAGCAGTTTCACCAACTTCATTTTCTTTCACTAGCTCCAACTCTCTTTCACCTATAGTAAAAGACGAAGAGAGGGATAATGTAAAGGCGGATTCAATAAGATTTAGAGGAGGCTCGAAAGAAAAGCAATGAAAGGGATGGCAGTATATGCATACACTTACCTAAGAATGATGTTATCCCCACTATCTGAGCTGCGAAAATTATAATATAACACAAACGCACTTGCTCTGCTTCGGTTCACTCATCAGTTTCTTTTCTGTTACAGTTAAAAGGTACACCTTAAATCTTAGATCTAGTAGAAGCATATAAGCAAAACAATCTCTTCTAGTCATGACAGGTGGTTAAGATGATGCAGCACTTTTTCGGTGTTTTTCCTATTCAAAAGGTGGCTAATAACAAAAGTGCAGGCTCAACAAACCTTAGTGAGAATGACATATACTTGCAAACCTCAAAATAATCTATCGAATCTTGTCTTTACCATTTCCGCCATTACATTTTCGTAATAAAAAATGGGTTGGTGAAAAAATAGGGCCACCGTAGAAAAGAGATAATCATGAACAAAAGGGGAAATAAAAGAATATTAATAAACGAAATGGCATCTTTTTTATGTAATCAACACGAATTCTATTAAATAGCAAGTGAAAATCAAAGAAACTGCTTAGTTTGGAAAACAGATGTCCCCCCACCCCGCTTCCGAAAAGAAGAAGCATGTGCAGTTCAAAACAGAAGAAACATGTTTTCTTTTGTAGTTCTAAGTTGTTGCCAAAAGAAAATAAGGCGATGGATATTATCTTCTTTGAGATGTTGGCTAGAAGCAAAACAAAAAATACTTCTTTATACAGAAAATTTTGGTAATAGTTTTGTAAGGTAATAGTTTTGTAAATCTCAAAATATAGTTGTACCTTTCTCCTGTGAAGGTGGTTGAACAACGACATGCATAGTTGTAACCCCGCCAGGGACGTCACATAATGGACTCCGGCACTCTGCAACTGTTTTGTTGTTCTCCAGTATTCTTCCCGCACTTATTAGCTTGACATCTTTAACAGTCCTTGGTCCATTATCCTTCTCTGGTAAAAACAATTGTATTGTGGTTAAATAGGTCAAATACATTAATCAAGCGACAGAAGTTCATCATGCATGGAAAAAAATTACAACAAAGAGTGGTCTTATGATGGTAATTGAGAGCGATTAAAGAGCATGAAAAAAATGTGAGATTCAAAGATTTCACAGTGCCCTTGCTTCATCTTCTAATGCTCTTATATCGTGCCCCATATTACAGTTAGCTTGTCTGTAATAGAAAATCATTTCAGTTCAATCACATAAAGCACCTTCGAAAAGGCTGCCTACGAAAGGAATGGTACATGCCGTCAATCGCTCGCCCATGTAACATGAGCAGCCCTAGGGTGCTTTTCAGCATTGGCAAGACGGCTCATAAGAGCCACAAATAGAATTGAAATTTAAAACAACCTTGATTTCCCAACGATTAACTTGTCACCCTCCAATTCCCCAAAGAGAGAGTGATAATATTTGGATACGCAACTAAGAAAATAGGTTTAAGACCAAAAGAGGGGAAGAGAAGCAAGAAAGAGAAAAAATACTATCAATTAAATCATGCAATTAAAAATTTGACTGAAATAGCAAAAAAACAGCACGCTTATCGCCAATTATTTTTTTCCAATGAAATAACAAGTTCACAGTTTCTTCATAAGATTATCCCATCGTCAATTGTTCATCAGATGCCGGTCCGGTTAAGGTATCACTTCACAGAAAATTCTAAGACAGAATAGTGTTATGAACTATGATCCAACATCAACCAATTCGAATTCCCTCCCGAAACCTTTACATACAATCTTTCTGGCTGCTGAGATTTTGCAATCAAACACCAAAACAGCAAAGAACTTATTTTTCCTTTTGCTTTTAACGAAAAAGAAAAGAAGAACCAACCTTTAGGCCATTGAGCAAGAATGCTTTCCTTCAAGTTTACAACACTGGTAGCAGCAGGAAAGCTTTTGGGGCCAATATCTGATCCATCAGTCAACCGAAACCTGATCTCCAATTGATCTTGCACCCCTGCCATCTCCAACAATCTCACAACTTCGAAGGCTTTTTTTTCTACTTGCTCAAATGAATTGAAAATCCCAGCAGTCTCGTGGTTTTTTCTACAAGCAAGCAATCAATACACCAGATTCTTAAATTGGTCAACAGGAAAATATACATGGAAACTAAATAAACTACACAAATTGCAGCAATCTTCAAATGGAAAGTAATTCAAAAGTCTTCCTATTTTACAGCATGGAAAATCACTAACAGCTGTGATTTAGCTGTCAGCATCCATGAATCCAGCTAAAAGCTTCGAATGGGTGATGATTAAATCCCAAAAACTTTAAAAATTCTCCACTGGGTCGTCTCCAAAGTCCCAAAAAAGCACAAAACAGAGCAAAAAGTAGAGAAAATGGAAGAACTTTGATGGGTGTTTGCTCACTTGGCTGCAAAACTGATCAAATGGGTGCTGATTAAATCCAAAAAAATTAAAAAATCCCAACTGGGTCGTCTCCAAAGTCCAAAAAAATCCAAAAACAAACCAAAACAGTAGAAAAAAGGGAAGAACTTTGATTGGTTTTCGCTTACTAGGCTGCAAAACTGATCTGGGCTCTTCTTATTTTTGCAGAGTCTGATGAATGGTGGTTCAGAAATCCAAGCGGAAGAAGAAGTCGAATGGGAATTTATTGCATTAAATTAATAGAGAGGGAAGTCAGAGAGGAAGAAGAGATCAAATAAGAAGTTCCCGGAGACAAACGAGGGTGTTTCGGAGTTTTCAAAGTCTTCTAAATCTATGGTCAATGACTCCATTGCCTTGCTCCTTGCGATCTCCTATGGCTATGGAAATGGACACATTTTTCTCTCTTTTTAAAGTGTCGCCCTTTGGCTTTTGCTAACTTCCACTTCTTCCAATGTCTTTTTATTTCAATTTTCTTTTGGGTAAGGTGAGTTGTTTACTGCCTGATTTACTATATTTTCGGGGTAAGGTAAGTGTCTGATTTACTATATTATCATTCATAATTTAAATTGTTTTAATATGCGTAGTAATATAGTAAATCAAACAATCACCAACCAAAATAATTACGTTACAATACGAGATTGATTTGTGAGACAATATATAAGTAAGCTTCTCCTTCACACGTACATTGATTTAACCTTTGGTTTTGTTTATGAATGATGAATCATAACCCAAAAATAATGTTCTTTGAGACACAACTCTCTTTAAATGCATTTTCACAAAGAATTTGCATTTAATGATGATACAATTCAACAGATTGTAATTAATTTATATCGTAGTAGTAGAAAAAGGTGAATCCATCATTCTAAAATAATTACGTGACAATACGTGATTGATTTGTGAGACAATATATAAGTAAGCTTCTCATTCACACGTACATTGATTTAACCTTTGGTTTTGTTCATGAATGATGAATCATAACCCAAAAGTAACGTTATTTGAGACACAACTCTCTTTAAATGTATTTTCACAAAGAATTCGCATTTAATGATGATACAATTCAACGGATTGTAATTAATTCATATCGTAGTAGTAGAAAACGGTGATTCCATCAATCTAAACCATTACACACGTGTTTTCGTTAAATGCGAATTAGCATTGTAAAATAGTTTACAAAATTATGGAAAAATCTTTAGTGGTACGTACCATTCAATGGTACGGTTATTGAATGATCCAGATTAATTTATCCCAAATAAATATTAAATCATTCAACAGTGGTACGTGCCATTGAAGTTTGACTCCAAAATTATGTGAAAAAAAATAAATTAAAAAAATAGTAAGGTGCCGAGCAGAATGGATTGGTGGCCCAAAAATTGAAGGGGTATAGTGGGAGAATGGTCGTTATCTAGAAAGTCTGTCAATGAAGTAATGATTTTGAAGTTATCTCTGATTCTATTTCTATGTCAACATACGAGCTGATATGCCTGATGGCTGATGACTGAGATGATGGAGAAGAAGACATTACTTTCTTTAACATTAACATTCCTCCTTTTGGCCATGTACTAAGGATTTTGTTACGGTCCTCCTTGAACGTGCGTGAGTGATTTCTGATCGTTGATGAAATGTGAGTTTCAAATGAATCAGACACAAACGTGAATGATTTCTAACAGTTGATAAGATGTAAGTTCAATATGAACCGTCCACGCATATAAGTGATTTCTGATCGCCGATAAGATGTGAATTCCACATATAGTGAAGCAACCATCTGAATTTTGAGCTGCATGTGGTCATATACAAATGGAATGCACATTTGTTCTATGGTTTTGGGTAGGTGGGTAGTTGAAACCACGACATGTATGTATGTCCAAGAAGTTTTCAGATTCTTCCATTTAAATTGTTAGGCCTTGGAATAATCAATTCATTATTTATACAATTAACAACTAAGTGCCACTAATCCATCGTTAATCATGCACTTGAAAAAACTAATTGGAAAAAATAGATTTTTATTATATAGGAAAGCAAAATGCCAAAAGGGTCTAATCAGGTGTGGGCCAAATGTAATTAATTAGAAATGTACACATTGAAATATCAGAAACTACAACCATTTGGTCGTCTAATGCAAATTGCAAAATAAATATCAAATTGTTAAAGAAGACTGTGGGTTTCTTGTCATCATCAACTTAGAAGATTCCACTTGTGAGAATCGTTAATTAGCAAATAAAACATGTTTTAGAGAATCTCTTGATCATGGGATTAAGATTTGATGCATTCCAAGAGTGCCATGCCAAACACAACGAAACGACATCGTTATCGTTACCGTATCCGTTTCCGTGGCGGAACAAGAAAACGTCGGCCGTCGGCCGTCTACATTCAAATAATTTAATATGACCTGTGGAAAATGTAGACGTACGTTTTCGACGCCTAGGGTTTTAGACGCATCACTGAAATCTTGTAGAAGACAGAAGGAGAGAAGTAATCAAGGATACCAAACCAAACTTGTAAAGCAAGAATTTAGAAATATCAAAAACACGAACAATAGAATCCGGGAAAAAGAATTTATGTGCACATTTGAAATGTCTCTCGTGAACAGTACATAAGCAAATACCGATATATCGATATACCTAAAAACAGCTCCCCAACTGAATGGGACCTGTAACAGAGCAATCTCCATGTCCTACTCCTAAGGTTCAACATCATGATATGTGATTATCAAATAAAAAGAGGGGAAGATATGGGTACTAACAAAAATGAAGACGAGAAAAGATTTTTCGGAAGGAAAAAATAATGGAGCGAAAAGAAAAACATATCTGGGCTAATGGGAGAGCCTCACAAAAGACCTGTCTGTCCTAGCCTTCCCCTTCCCCTACACCAACCAGTATGATGATGCTATTGACATAAGGCGCCTTGTCATCTGAATTTCACTTTATTCTGATATATGTGCTAAGAAATCAAGCAAAACCCCCGCCACGAAGACCAATAATACTATCCTTTCTCCGAACCAAAAAATGAGGACAGATTGCTATGTTACAGAATGAAAGAATGAATCTCATGCTGTGATAATGATGATGCTGGTTGTTGTCTGCAGAATTTCAAGGGGCGAAATTGATTCCGGAACTGGGAAGTTCTACCCCAATGGTGAATTTTCTGCTTGTCTTCTCAAATATATCTCGAAAAATTTCGAGCTGTAAAAAAACTTCATGAATACCATATAAACGCGCTGTTTCCTGTCCCATCTCCTGTTTGAGCACCTCTAGACGATCGCTATGACTCCAAGATGTGGCAGTTCCTTACAAAGTCATTCGAGTAGTTGACATACTTGGTCCAAAATGGCCGAAGATGCTCAAAGCCAATCTGCAACCATGGTTTTGACTGACCATTGTAGTGTATAACTGCAGCCCTCGATACAGATTCAATATTGGTGTTATTTTGATAACCCAACCCAAGCATGTGCCACGTTGGATCAATTGCGTGAACATGACCTCTAAATGCAATTAAAGCGGGTGGTAGGGTCCCAAGCTTCCATATTGTCAGATTTGACTTCAGATTCTGCACAAGAAAATCAGTGCCCAAGTTACGCGCTAAGAACTGACTTCCAAGGAAAAATAAAATGCAGTTGAAGATGATTTCGAAGAAAATGAAACCAATAAAAGAATAACCAGCACTGCAGATGTATTCTACATCGCAATTAGAACCTTGCTGACTGAGCTAAGTTTACCAGATTTATCATTCTACCATAAAATGAAAACGAAGAACAGAACCCTAAGTAAGGGAAGCTCTACTACTTCGATTTTACCTCTTTCAGCCAGGAATGATAAGTCTCTCTAATATTTGTTTTTCTCCAGGCACTGAGATCAAAAATATTCATCCCATAAGCCCATGCACATTCTTCAGGGTCCAAATTCTTTGATACGAGGGGATGGGAAAAATTGAAGTAGTTCCGGAATCGCTTGGACATCACCCACTCATCTTCACCTCTACAAGTTTCGACAGCTCCGTTGACCTTTCCTCCAAGATCAATTTCCCAAAGTGGTGATAAATCTCGCTGAATCACAACATCATCGTCTAGGAAAACTACCTTGTCAAGGTTGGGAAATAACTGTCACAATATACAGATGATCAGGAAACTTCGACATAATAAAAGTAAAAGAAAATCTTATAAACTTTATCAAATAAATATACAACACCATATCCAAAAAGATACAAGAATTGCAATCGACTCAATGTCTCCCACTTAAAGAAGAGAGTTACCTCAGGAATATAAATCCGGAGATGGTTGAGTAAGGATATGTATTTTGGACTTCTAGCCTGCAATTTTGATGCAAATGTCCGTGGAGTTGTAGCACTAAGATTGGCCCCTGCAATGTGATTCCCATGGTAATAACTCCTGATCCCATTTTGGTTTTCTACGGCTTCAAGGACTGGAACATTTTCTCTTGTTAACCAATCAAACTGGTGCACACCTTTCACTTCAACAATAGCAGGGGTGACAGGGTTGAGTGCAAACCATGAGTGCATACCCGCGTAGGTTTTCTTGTCAGTAATGACATGGAAGACTATCTTTTCAGGTTGTAGAGATGACTGGACAGCAGAAGAAACAACAACTGAAGCAGCCAGAATGTTATCAGTTGATAGAATAAAGTGGTGATAAGAGTTGTCAGAGAGCAATGGCAGTAACTCTGGAGGAGGCAATTGTTTGCGTGCATGAGCATTGGATGAATATTCATCAGTCAAACGCAGAGACAGACAGTGAATGCCTTTGGGTACGGAACTTGCTGCAAAGTGTTTGTTCATCAACTCCGAAAATTTAGACTCTCTGATTTCTCTTTCAAAATTCTCCATCTACACAAAAAAGAACAACATTATTTTTAAGGTGCTAACAGTTACCAAGGGTTTTCTCCCAAAAATTTAATGCACTACACGAAACATGACCCAAAGTACGTTTTATTTTTATTTTTATAGAACAAAACCTACCATTGCTCTTAACATGAAAGCAAAGGTCCTTGCATCATACTGGTTGTTCTTCATTTCGGAAACAAGTTGATTAAATGAATCTGGAAGCTTTAGACCAGCTGGGATTTCTTCAGTGTTTACTTGGTTTAGAACCTTGTAAAAGTCTCTAACCAGTCTCTGATGTGCCATCACCACAACCACAAAGATCCAGCTTAGATAATCATACATTAAACTTGCTGACCAAAATCAAAACTTAAATACAATGTTGGTTGATGTAACCTAAGGAAAAAAAAAAAATTATAGCAACTGGAGAAAAAAGTTACGTACCCCTGAATCATCAACCCTACCCAGAAGCCTTGGTCCCAAGCGCCTACCTAAACAGTCTGAAGCACAAGAGTAAAGCGACAATAGTCACAAATTCAATACCAAAGTGTTCGAGAAAAGCTGCGGTGCATGACCAAAGAAATATATAGATAATAAAAGCAGGCATAAAAAGCAAACACAAAGTAACCATAAAAAAGTTGAAAATCTATAAAACCAGATGATCAATTATGAAAAGTTATAAATGGTTAAAGTATCATAAGGTAAGAGAAGAGCATAGATCCATCGATTGGGATGACAAACTTAGAGAATTGGTGTTACGCCTACAATTCAAAATTAAGGTTGAACTACCAGAGATCACCTAGCCTATTCCAAAATCCTTGAACACATATTAAATAAAACAGTAACCATACAATCCTTTCTGTGTATTTGATTTGGTAAATTAAGCGGTAAATCTTATTACTTCTCAAACTCGACTTTTAGATTAACAAATAGCTAGCTTAGACAAACAATGGATATCCGTAAAAAATAATTGATTTGACAATAGTCATACTATACCGAACATCTCAAATCTTAATTCGTATTCAACCAATCAACATAATGAAAACCAGTGAACCATTTGATCCACCTCAAATCTCACCAAAAATATATGATATACTGCAGAACTACATAAACAAGCCAATCCAATGGCATTGAATTCCAATACTAACATATTGCCAAAACAGGAATCGGTAAGTGGAGACCCATGAATCAAAATTTGATTTGATTTAGATTTCGATGCGAATCAAAATTTGATTTGATTTAACATAACAGTCAATCGGGTTGATCCAATCAAGCCAGCATTCACAATAACAATCAAATGGGAAAGTCAAGATCCATCAATAACTATCATAAACAAGCAATTAAACACAAACAAAACCAGAAAAAAATCAATTGGGATTGAGACATAGCAACTGGGAAATTGACAAAATAAATAAAATAAAATAAAAAGAGTACCAAATGAGGAGCACTTGTTGACACCTTCAAGAGTAACAACAGCAGTGAGAATGAAGACGAAAGGCAATAAGAAAGCGAGGATTAGAATGGTGTGGAAAACCGTTCGATAAGAGATGTGGCGAGCTGCGACCTTGATCTTCATCAAGTCAATAAACCCATTGCTGCTCGAGATCGTTATGCTTCTCATACTAGGCGAGAAGTGAAGCTGCATCGTCGTCTATGCAGCCCCTCCTTCTTATTCTTCTGCAACTCAATAGCACTGCCCGAACCACCGCCACTCAATGCCGCCGCCGCCGCCCATGTCCACCTCACCATTAGATCCAAACCCGACTCCAAATCCCCACCCACAATGAGATTCGACGCTGCCCAACTCAGATCTGCCGCTCCTCCTACTCAAATCTTTGCTCTTTCTTCTGGGTCTTCGCGAAGACCGCATTGGAGATTCGACGAAATCGAAAAATGGGCAATCTTTCCTTCCTTTTGCTCCCCCTTTTTTGATTAATTAATTTCAGATTTCAACCAAACAATCTATCTGGGTTTCTGGGTCGGGAAGCATGGATCAAGAGAGAGAGAGTAGAGAGAGAGAGAGGGAGGGAATGGGAAGAAGAGAGAGAAAAAAATTGGGTTTTTTTGGTTTTGTTTTTGTTTTTGTGAAAACCTTTCCTTCCGAGTTTGTGAGGACGTCTTTGATTGGTCGATCAGTCCGATCTAATTTCGTTTTCCCGGAAAATGATAAACTAATTACTAATTAATTTGTTAATTAAGATTTTAATTAATTTAATATTTGATTTTCTTTTGAGGCAATATTTGATTTTTTTTTTTTTTTTTGTTGAAGTCAAAACACAAAACCGTGTTGGGCTTTAGAGAGAGAATTGGGGAGGTAGGGTTTGACCTTTGAGGTTAATGGTTGAGTGGGGGAATAATTTTGGAGCTAATTTTAGAAATGAGGTTCCTATGTTTAAGATGGGAGGATTGTGGTTATGTGGATACTATTACACTAGTGTGCTTATGGCCTTTGGGTAATTGGTGTGGTTAAATTTAGTTATTTTATTTGGTTGATTAAGATAATTACTTGGGCATTAACAAATTTACTTAGGTAAAAATTGAAGATAAATAACGATTATATTTCAATAGCGTGTCGTTTTCTGTTTTGTGCATGCTTAGTATGTTGGAACGGCCAGGTATATCTTCTTGTACAAATTAAAGAAAAAGAAAACATTATTCGCCTATAGGAATAGATCGTACATTGTTATGAGTAACACAAAATGATTTGACATTTGGGATGATAGCGTCACAAATCAAAGAATTTCGATTGGAGGCTAACATGGACTATAGGAGTGAAACTTCAATAAGGCTACCTGTTTAGGCAGGTTTTACACTGAGTGGGATTAACATGGGGTCGGTGGTATCAAAATACAAGGAATCTTATGTTTTTGTTAGCAGTGATCTACAAATGGCGTGGTCAGACACCTCTACTAATTATCAAGTTATTGCTTTTTGTTTTCAAGAAAATAAAGATGAAAATGAGAGAATGATACAAAAGTCACTTATTGATAGGGTCTAAAGTCTTTAACCATTGCATGTCACGCAAGTCATTGATATGATCAAGTAATACACTCAAAGAAACGATACTATTTGGGGGTTGATGGCTAAGTTCATAGCCTATTTTCTATCAAACATAAAGATGAAAAAGAAACGAAGTACCACAGAATTCATTACCGAGGAGCCTAGAGTCTTTAATATTGAAGCCATTAATCAAATCAAATCAAATCAAATTAATAGACTGCGAATTGTGAAGAAATTGAGTGAGATTCTTGTGCGTTTTAGCACAAGAAGATGGAAAATCAAAATCAAAATCAAACGCATCTTTAATTTAATGTCACAAGACATAGAAGGTGGTGCAAAAATCGAACAATTATTCTATAAAGTGGGCCTCATAGTTACTATTGTGTGGCCGGCACAAGCACAAAACCATGAGACCATTTCTCTCATGGCATGTATGTGAATTAGCTCTTAATTTAGTAGTATTGTGCGTCAAAAGATGTTACGAATTCGAATTTCTTTTTTTCGGTTATAAAAAAAATCATACATTCGCATGTCATGATCAATTGTTAAATTAAATCTAAGAAGTCTCGTTCACCTTACCATTAATTTCCTACAAGAAAGTGGAGCATTGCCATTTTCTTAAGCAAAGTTGACTACCGAAAATAATCAAAGATTTAGATCTATAATTTGGAGTTTTCATTGGGCTTAACCCATGTTATGTTTGATGACGTTTTCGCTTCGCCAACAATTTTGGCACATTTTAAATCCAAATTTGGAACATAAAAATGGATTATTGTTAAGGGGATTATGTCGTTTTTGGCATCCAGTTGCCGTTTGGCGGCCGGCGATCCAAATTCTGCAAATCAAACTTTGCTAATAAAAGTAATTAACAAGAAGTACTTAACTAATATAACTTATATAAATGGTGCTTTCTGTGGACTGTAGCTGCAAACCATAACGCATTTGATTTATCACCTTTGTCACGACTCATGTACTAAGTAAATTTGGGGCTCGTTTGGCAAGTGCTTTTAAATGACTTAGCAGAAGTAGAGTAAATCAATTAATTTGGTAATTAGGATGGAAGCTTCTAATTAAGTTCTTAAGGCAACCTCGACATGAGATTAACTAGATAGAGGGAGCAGGTGATTTACTGGGCCATGGAACCTTTTTGTTTGTGGTTTGTGCACTATATGCTGTTTTCTTTTAGGGCAAAGTAGTGCAAACTTTAGCTGTTGCCAGAAATGTGATAAATTACAGCTGGGTTTGGGAGAGACTGTTGTTTGGCATGCCAAAGTTTGTTATTGCACCTAGTTTTTATATGCTGAAAAGTGTAAGATTGATGTGGGAAACAGACACAGATAGTCCAACGATAAAAGAACAAGTATGAAATAGTTGTAACGTACATCCTAAGTAATTGTGTAAGTTGGATTGAAAATTTCGATTATGTTGATACTTTTCAACTTTGAAACGCCTGAATCAAATCTTATAATCTCGCTGTCATTGTAACCTCTCTCCATCCGCTTTCACTCTTTCAATTGTTTAAGCTCTCCAGCTCGTAAACGTTTAACGTACCACTCGAATTATAATTAATTTCATATAAATACCAATGGACATAGCTCGGAATTGAAATCGAGTTGGATGAACCACGTTGAATACCAAAGTCACCGCTAACGACGTTGATGCCACAGAGCCCATGCACCAGACACGTACATATGCATGTCGTATTGAGTGTGACAAGCCTTCCTCCTAGATTTTAGAAGGTTTAGCTGAGACGACGAGTCGTTTTTTGTTGGATGACCAAATGATGAGTCGATCTTGAACAAAAAAAAAGGTTATTTTGTCGGTTGAGTCATATTGGTCAATCCCTAATATAATATCTGATTATCCGGTGGGTTTATTATCCTTGCACCAAAAAGTTGCATTCCTAATTCGGAATCTAAGGACATGTTTGATGTATATGATTCGATTGGTTTGAACTAATTATAAAAATCGACTTGAATTAGTTTGGTTGGTTCTATTTAGGTCTCTCATTTTAAATGATTTAAAATGAGCTCACATAGAGAATGTATAAATTCAACTTATCCAGTTGGTAATTAACCCATGTTTGATCCAAGCCAGAATTAGTGTTAAATAGCTTATACTCAGTCCTAGTATGGTCAATCAAACGCCCCCTAATATTGTTCATGATTTGTCTGAATTTTCACTTTCGTCAATGCATTAGCATTAGTAGCATCGTCCAATAAATTTTCTTAGGTTGAATCGCACATATAGTCATTGTAATTCGAGTTTTCAAACGAGAAGATGTGCAAAAGAATTTAGGAAAAAAATTAAACTTTTGTTGACATATTGAATTAAGGTGATAACATAATGAAAACAAACACCAAGGATAGTGAAAATTCAAACAAATTACGAATATTATATGCGCGATTTTTTTTTAAATACATACGATATTATCTACACTAAAAGGTGAGAGAATGGGCTAAACCTCACAATGAGCTAGAATTAACAATTTGGTTCAAATTCGCCTTTGGTGAGAATCGAACCTAAGATCTCTTACTTACAAGTGAAGAGGAATATCACTAGACAGTAGTACTAAGTGACACTATATGCACGATATAACCTAATTAAAAAAAAAATTATAGTGTATCTCCTCCTTATAATGTAAAATTGATGCATATCACTTTGTGTCGTGTACTTAGAAAAGGAAAATGAGAGAAGGAATTGTTATGCCCAAAAATTAATGCTCCCTCCCTCCCATGGCAAATTGGCAATGCTATTGAAGAATTGATTAGGGTTTAGCTCGCTTGACAAAAAAGGTAGCTACACCGACATGCTAGATCTCAGATTTCATTGCTTCTTTTAATCTTTCTCTCAAGTCCTAAAACACATGCAGGTATCCTTTGCATAAGAATATACCAGAAAAAAATTAAAGCAAGAAAATATGCCGGCCTACCAAAAGCACGAGATATGGGCAAAGAGCGATGTCAACAAAAATAATCACTACCGCAGAAAAAAGTCGGGATACAATAGTAATGGTATGAATTGTATGTAAGATTTAACTATTGTAAAGATTAATTAGATTTTTATATGCAAAATTTAAATATGAATTTCCGGGACCATTCAGTGGTACGTACCATTCAATGGTACGGCCATTGAATGGTCCAGATTAATTTGCAGCGGGTCCCAAATGAATCTTAAACCATTCAACAGTACGTACCATTCAATGGTACGTACCACTGAAGTTAAACCCAAAAAGAAGTTCAAATCAATTTATGAATTCTTTTAAGTCGTCAGGCTACATTCATATATACCCAATCCAAAAGCACTCAGCCTTGCTCCTCTGCAGACTGAGACTCCGACTTCCAATATGTATGTTCCTTTGAAACTTAATACCGACTCCATCGATCGGACTTCAAACACATTCTTTTCAAATTGCTCACACATTCATGCTCAACGCCATGGACAATGTACCCTTCCACCAAGGTCCTCACCATCTCGATTTGATCATTCGGGCTGAGAACATTCCCCAAAACGGTAACAGTGTCTCCCTATTCATTCATTCACAGAAACATTAGTAAAAAAAAATCATTAATCACATTCTGCGGTGCAGGAATTAAGACCAGAAAGACAACGGTAAACCCTAACAACCAAAGCGAGGACAAGGAACGCTTGTCGTGACATAAACACAGTTCAAGAAGATGTCCGGCCTTGACAGTAATACTGTTTCGACCCTTTGTTCTCTCGGTTGTTGAGACTGTCATTGAACGATCAACCTGAGCCATACGTGAAATGCACCGAATTCATTCACGTACGTGACATTCATCAAACGATATAACATGAAATAAACAACTGATCAATCTAGTGTTCCTAGTTACTACCCACAGCACTAAGGCTGTGTACCTATTCATTCATTTAATTTACAGGAAAATTAAAAATTATGAATTCATGATTCTCATTTCTCACCTCACCTGGCGAGCAGGAAGGCCAGGAAAAGAACCCTACAATATAAACATTAACACTTACTATGCAATAAATATTAAATAGCACAGGATGTCAGATTGACAATTGCCTGCAACAAAATTGGGACTGGCTACAGTGCTCGCAAGCATTGAATGCTCACACTGATCTCACCCTCCTTTCTCCCCTCTCTCCTCCCTCCTCCCTCCTTTTAATGGTGAGATCGGTGTGAGCATTCAATGCTTGCGAGCACTGTAGCCTACTCCAACAAAATTATACTGCAAAAGATTGGAGAAACAGGTAGCAGAAAGAAAACCCAATCAAACTTTGCTTGTTGAGCTTCTGTTTGTTGTTTGGGTCTCCAAGAAAACCCAAATGCCCAAACTCTTCCCATCAAGCATATCTTCATTAGATTACATTTAGGTCGACCCGCTTAGCACCCGTTAACTATTAGTTGATGCGTTTCGGGTCAACCTCTTTACTGTTTGGAATGCAATTGCATTGTAATTCTGGACACGTTTCACATTTCGACACGATTGGTCGGTCAAGTTGATTAAAATTAATGGGTGCATTTCTCTTTAACCTAGCTATTTAATAAACGGGTGCGCACGCAGTTGCGTTGCAGTTCCCCATCATGACCTAAGATTCATCGTGATAAGTATTGGGTACTCGCGGACCGCGAAAACTCGTCACCACGAACCTCGCGGCGAAGCGTTTCATTCTTGGAAAATCCATGACGCATTTGATTTCTCACATTCGTCACGATTCATGCACTAATAGAAAGATGATTAGTAAACCTATTAACTTGGTAATTAGCGTGGAAGCTTCTAATAAAGGTCTTAATGAAACCTTCAAATGATAAGTCATATAGGTCAATCCCAAATATCTGATGATCTGGTGGGTTTGTTATCCTTGCACCAATAGGTTGCATTATTTTTGTCAAATAGCATCACTTTCGTCCAATTAGTCGAAATTCTCTTCAAGTTGAAATTTTCAAATAGGAAGATGTGCAAAAATAATTAAGGAAAAATTCAATTTGGTTGACGGATTGAGTTAAAGTGAAAACAGAATGAAACTATAAACTAATGAAAGTGAAACTCGTAATAAATTACGAAGACCATATGTGCAATTTAACCTAAGAAAATTTATAGTTTATCTCCAATTAAAAATTGATGCTCGCTCCCTCCCATGGCAAATTGGAAATGCTATTGAAGAATTGATAAGCCAGTCAGTCAGCATTGCACCTCTTCGGTTCTTCTCCGTCTCCGACTCCAACTTCTAAATACACATTCTTTTCAAACTAGTCACACGTTCATGCTCAACACCATGGACAACGTACCCTTACACCAAGGTCCTCACCATCTCGATTCGATAATTCGGGCGCTCAGCATTCCCCACTACAGTAACAGTGTCTCCCTGTTCATTCATACATTCACAGAAACATTAAACCAAAACCGTCATTAACTCAATGCGCCCATAAGCAACGCTTACCATGACATAAACACTGGTCTTTGTCAGGTCGAGAATTTCCTACATCAAGATTACATACATTGTCGAGAATTAGAGAAACTGCTACCTGGCTAGCTAGCAGAAACAACTAAAAAACCATTACTTAAGTGTCAAACATGATTAAACATTTAGATTGCTTTATGCACACCTTCAAAGAGGCTAGAAATCTCCCCCTCCGTTCAAGATACTCATCCTGCAAACAACAGATAGAGATTAGAAGATTTGTATTCAATACCGACCTTCCACGGAGAGTGAACCCCGAAACTAAGGCTCATAACAATCAATTTATGTCCCCCTAAACCCCTAATAACAACTCTCAACGTATCTACCATCAAACCTAATCACCATGTTACAAAGATTAGACCCAAATTAAGGAAATTTTAGTCAATACCGACCTCCTCGATCCCAAATACTGAGCAAAGCCCACCTTCTTGATTCCCAATCTTCATGGAGAGATGCTGCCTAAGGTCTTTCATAATATCTATTGCCTGAAGATCAAAACGCGGTCCCCTCATGAGAAACTTAATTAAAAAATAAAAATTAACTCAAACTTAAAAAGTGAGTACAATAATTCCCATGTCAAATACATCATTACCAGAGATGGGGCGAGATCTGTTGTTCCCAACAGTTCAAGAAGATGTCCGGCCTTGACAATACTTTTTCGACCCTTTGTTCTCTGGGTTGTTGAGACTGTCATGGAACGATTAACCTGACCCATGCATGCAATGCATCAAATTCATTGACACGATTTTCATCAAACTATATGCATGAAATAAACAACTGATCCATCTAGAGTGTCCCTATTCACAAACTCAACAAATTAAAGAGATTTCATTGACAATGAATAATCATGACATACCAGATTCAATTCGCATGAAATTCTGTAGCACTTTAAAGCGGCCTCCACCATAGGCCAAGCATATTGCAGCCTTTTTTCTGCAGAAAACAATACAAAAGCTCATAGCGGAGCATCTGCTCTTTTAATCAATTAGGATACTAACCTGAGGAATCGGACATCAACACATTAACATAAAATTTGACGAATTTTTAACAAAATGACCAAAATAATTTATGGTGGACAAGCTCAGGGACCATTTTGGCTAAAAAAAAACCTTTTTAGGATTGTTCAAATGATCTGAGTAGCATATTTCAATCATATCAAGGTTAGGTGCGATTAATTCAATGTTCTGGAATATTCCTAAATCTACTCATAACTTACTTAAAAAATCTATTTATAATTGTTTTTTTATTTGTTATTGTTATTGTTATACGTAACATTGGAAAAATATTTTTTCTGCTATACTAATCTCGGTGTTTTTAATATTTAATATTAAAAAAACCATAAATATGTTTAAGAAAAACTAATGGAAAAGACATAAAAATTTTGAATTTTAACCAAAAGCACCCAAATAACTTTTATTTAATGGTTAAGGCAAGTCCAACATCAAACCAGCCCAATTAGACTGGCCAAACCAAAATAATAAATCGAGATTCCAATTTTGCCCCTGACGGCAAGCCTTGGGCCGTTTAGTCTCTCTTTCTCCCCTTCTCGATCTATCTGCCTGATCTCTCTCTCCATTTCTCGATCATCACTTCATCACTACGATGTAAGCCTCCCTCTCCTTCCTTTGTTCGTTCTACAGTTTTCGCTTTTAGTTCATATAATCCCCCTCTTTTTGTAGCCAGATAGCAACTCTTACAGATCTCCATAAACCAAAACAGCTCTCACAAAACCTAAACGGAAATGGCGTCATAGTCGTCTAGAGTTTTGCTTTGCTTCTTCTTCCTCCTCGCCGTGTTCTCCACCACGATCCGTGCCAAGGAGGCAGAATCGAAGGAGTACGTCCTCACTCTCGACAACTCCAACTTCGCTGACATTGTCAGCAAGCACGACTTCATCATCGTCGAGTTCTACGCCTCCTGGTATGCAATTCGCATCTCACTCATTTTTCACCATTGATTTTGTTTACCTTTGAAGATTTGATCGTTTCTCTTGTTTCATTTGATTTGTGTTTAACGTTTTGTGACTGGATCTGAAATTTTTTCTGAATTTATAAGGACAAAAGAGTTAACCACATCGGCACGTCGCATCTATCTCATTCACCGGTGCAGCAGCGCTTTGATGAAGATGTTCCATCATGGTTGTCTGGATAATCATGTCCTTCTTGGTCAAACTCCTCTCTTTCCAAAACCTTAGCCGGACGACCATGCTTCACTTCGGCTTCCGTGTCCACATTA